>VMDO01003750.1:0-104070 GCA_007922755.1 Pedetes capensis
TGCATTTCATTCCCCAGTAGTTACCTGTACATCCTGATTGCATGTTTGATCGATTTCAGATTGCAGAAGCTGGTATAAATCTTCCCTGTCTTCATTTGTGGCCTTAGTGGTAGATGTGTAAATTTGAATAATAGTCATATTAACTGGCCTTCCTTGTAGGTGTAGGGATAGTATTCTATCACTCCCAGCATTGTAGCTCAGGACAGATCTTGAGATGTCTTTTTTGATGATAAGTGTAACCCCATTTCACTTTAATCTGTCATTTCCAGCATAGCCGACCATTAGATTATCTTATTCAACGTGGCCCATGCCAATCCATTTTAGCACACTGTGCCTAGAATGTTGATGTTTATGTACTCCATTTCCCTTTTGAATATTTCTCATTTTCCTAGATTCATACTATGTACATGTCATATTCCAATTATTAATGGATGCTTACATTTGTTCCTTCTCATTTTGAGGTGTGCCACATCAGTAAATGGAGGTTCCTGGGGCTTACTCCTTTCCCATCATTAAAATTGACTCTACTTTGAGGGAGCAGTTCTTAGCCTGTTGTTTTTGAGTGCCTTCCAATTATCCAATAACTGAGAAAACAAAACAACAGAAATACTTAAGGCACTAAGAAACAAGCTGGAACTGGTTACTGATGCCTCTGAAAGAGTTCAAGGATAGATGATTAGAGTAAGAGATTTCTCTGGAATGTAAGCTGTAAGATCAGTCTTTTTAGAAGAGGTATCTGTCGGTATTTGATTAAATACCATTTGGGGGAAGGTGTTGCATAGAGAAGTAACCTGAGTGTAGGTGTGGAAAGAAGGGAAAGTATTTTAGAGAATGTTGAGTTTTGATTACAGTAAGGTATATGAAGATGTTATGAAAGCAAGGCACAATCAACTAAATTAAGCTATAGAAAGTGAAGGCTGAGTGCCACAGTGTGGTACACACCTGTAATTCCCTCAATTTGGGAGGCTGAAGCTGAGGATCACAAATTTGAGGCTAGAGGCAGTCTGCAACTAAATGAGACCCTCTCTCAAAATAAAAAATAAAAGAGGGACTGGAGTTGTAGCTCAGTGGTACAGAACTCTTGCTTAATGTGGGAGGCCATTGGGTTCAACATTCCCCCGCCCCTGTAGTGCAAAAGAAAATAAAAAGTATAAAAAGGTAATCTCATTTCAATATCAGGATTAGCTCATTAGCTTGCCTGTAACTTTCTAGCTTTTTTTTTTTCCTAGCATATAAAAAACCTGCTGTGTTTATTACCTTGTATGTCACTATGGTAAAATACCTGAGAGGAACAACTTATGGGAGAAAAGATTCAGGCTCATAGTGTAGGGGATTTCTGTTGACCAGTGGTGAGGAGGCATGAGGGTAAGGTCTGTAGTAGAAGACCTCTTCACATCATGGCATCAGGAAGCAGAGCTACCGGAACTGGGGACCCCATGTAAAATCTCCAGAATTCCCCCCACCCCCAGTGACCTACTGCTGCAAGCCAGGTCCCACCTCCCAATGTTCCATCTTCTCCCAAGACAATACCACCAGCTGAAGACCAAGCATTCAGACACATGACCTTTGGGGGACACTTAAGATACAAATCATAACACTTGTACATACTAGGAGTATACAAGTATATAAGTACTAGGAGTTGAACCCAAGGCCTCACACATGCTAGGCGAGTGCTCTACCACTGAGCTACACTTCCACCCCCTTTTCTGTTTTTTTTTTATTTTTATTTTTATTATTTTTTTTTATTTTGAGATAGGGTCTCGCTAAGTTGTGCAGGCTGCCTCTGGCCTCCCGAATCGCTGGGATTAGAGGTGTGTTGTGCCCAGCTCACGATTCTAACTTGTATACTTTTTTCATTAAGAACACTTTTCTTGGGATGTGGCTCGCTGCATAGCCCTGGGTTGATTAGGTGTGTTGGGAACAGGGAACAGGAACAGGGAAAAACTAACCAAACAAACAAACAAACAAAAACCCTCTTTGTATCAGCATGTGAAGATCTCCTTCACATCTTTGCAGTGGACACATAGCATTTGGCAGCAGACTTGTGATTGATTTGACTCACTTGCAATAGAACTTCAGGTGGTTCCCATTTTTCTATTAAAGAAGATTCTTTTTTTAACCCATTACTACTTTCAGAATAGATTTCTAGAAGCTTAGTTGTTAGATCAAGAAGTTTGTACAGTTCAATATAATATCTGCAGAAAAATATTTTAATTCTTATAAGCTAATTTTCTTCCTAATAGTATGGACATGTGCATCTTATTTATGAAGCCAGTTTTCACTCAGGTGCTTGAGTAAAAATAATAATTCAAGGGGAAAAGTACAAAGAAATCCTGAGAGTTTTACTTCCATGAGGCATTTATTTTATTGCAAGTTCATTTCTCTGTAGAGTTTTTATGGCTTCTGATTAAGCATTTGCTTTAATTTTCTGATTGTGACCCACATTATACTCAGCCTATGCCTTTGGAGGCCAGCATTGTGTGCAATCCCATTTTTACTCCAATGGTTTTCTTACTCTTGCTGATGTTTTTCTACATCACCTATTCTCAATTATCTTCCCATAGAATGCTAGTTTAAAAATATATAATGTCAGTAGCTTCCATTTTCAGAAAAATGTAACCAGGTAGAAAGTTTATTATTGTCTTCTATATTTTTTCTGCTATCAAAAACAAGATATCAACTCACCTAATATTTGTTAGTGGGTATAATCAAATTATTCTCCTCCCATCCACATCTTATTAATAAGGTCACTCCAAAATGCAGAATTGGAAAGTTTCAGAAAGCAAGTTAATGGTACTTAGTTCATTTTATCTGGCTCAGTGATTGTTAAACTTGCTTCTTTCCCAACACACCTGATAGAACCAGCAGTAATTGTGCCTTCTATTTCCACTGGTAACAACCTAGAACATTGTATACATCAGAGTCCCTTTGTATAACAAAACAAGATCTTTTGACAAGACTATTCAGAGCAGAACTGTTTTCCTAACCACATTACATAATGACTGAACTAATCTTTTCTCCTATTTTTGTTTCATTTTTTCTCAATTCTTCCTCTTTCCCCAGAGAGAATTTGCTTTAATACCATCAGATGAGAGATCAGCTTACTTTATGCAATGCCTCAAATTAGATCCCAGCATCATGAAGTTGGACAGTTCATCAAGGTAATTAAAGCTAGCTGTTGTGACTAACCACCCCTAATTTTCAGTGCTTTTTCTGACAATAAATCCAATGCAGGTGTTCCTAATTGGGTGGCTTTCCTGGGCAGCTCACCTCCAATAGGTAATTCAACCTATCATCGGACTTCAAGTAGCCCGGGTATTCCCATTTGAGGATAGTTTGAAAGAAGAATGGAAAATCGCATACCTCATACTTAACTGCCTTAGCTTGGAAGTACACAATCATTTTTGCTCACATTTCTTTGACACAAATTAATCTGACCCCACCTGGGTGCCACGGGACTGCTGAATTGAGGCCTGCTTTGGCAGCAGCTTCTTTGCAAAATCCTACACCGTGGAAGGCGAACATGAATCTTTGTTAGTGACTAGCCATTTCACCTCTAGGAGCCATAAGTCAGTTTTGGAACATGTTCTAAACATTGCCTTAAATGGCCTAAAACTACTATGCTTGAGACCCCAAGTTCATTAAGGAGGGCTGGCATCAAGTTCCTTTGAAGGCAGAGGCCTAATATTAGAAGAAAATAGATAAACCCACCTCAAATGAAAGAATATCAAGTGTGGAAAAAACCTTAGAAATATTCAGGTTTAGAGTTCTATATTTTCATAGGAGGAAACTGAAATTCACCAAAATGAACAGACTTTCCCAAAGTTACACAGCCAAGTTTGTAGCAGAGTCACCTCTAGAAAGTCCTCAGTTTATGTTCAGCTCAAGTGCTATTGCACTGTCCTTTTGGATGATTCCAAATTATTTTAAATTCTGTGACATAAAGAACTACCCTAAAGATTTTGTGTGAAATTCAAATGTTCAATGTAATTTACGTTTCAATTTAAAATGTAATTTTCTCTTTTAGAACTGCAAGATCTTTCTTTTAAATGCTCAGAATATGACTTTTATGGAAAATTTGCCTAAGCAATTACTACTAGAAGTGATATAGTTAATGAGACTTTAGTAGCTTTATCTAAGATTCACTTTATTAGCTTTTATCTGAGATTCACAGCCCCCTAAATCTCCGTGTTTGCTTCAACATCCACAAAGCCACATTTGATCTTCAATCATCCTAATGAAAATGTCAATATCTACAGCCACTAGGAGGCAGTGTGCCACAGTATTTTAGCCTGGCAATTTCAGATTTGTAATGTTGGTTGGCCTGAGCCAGACAAGACTGCACATGTGGCTGACTTTGTAAACACAGTAATATACTCACTTGTCTAGTTCCTTGACATCCTGTGATCTACAGGTGAGCTTGTTCCATAGTCTTTCCAGGTTGTTGTTGTTGTTGTTGTTAGGTGCCGTCGAGTCAGTATCCGACTCATAGCAACCCTTATAGGGTTTTCAATGGCTGACTGCTTCGGGATTGCCTTGGGAGTGGATTGCCAGGCCCTTCTCCCATTTTTGAGGTGCTGGGAATTGAACTCGGGGCCCCAGAGACTGCAGCGCAGCGCTCTACCCACTGAGCTAAATCCCAGCCCCTCTCTCCAGGTTAGCCATCTTTATTTCTGAAGTTATTTTATAATAGCAGCATCTACCCATTTATAAATACTGTTCTGTGCTTTACGTACAGTCTCACACCTAATCCTTACTACCACCTTGCAAGAAGAGTTTTCTTGCCCCCATTTAAAACTTAGCTTTGTTATTGTTGTTAGGTGCTGTCAAGTCAGGTTCTACTCATAGCAACCCTATGTTCAACAGAACGAAACAGCTCCCAAGTCTGTGCCAGGCACATGATCTTTTTTATGTTTAAGCCCATTGTTGCAGACACTGTCAATCCATCTAGTTGAGGGAGCCTTAGAAAGTTTAAAAATTTATCCAAAGTCATGCAGCCAGAAGTAACAGAAGCAGAATTCAAACTGAGATCCATAAGACTATAAAACCAGCTCACTAAACTATTACAACACTGATTTCAGAGATGGAAGGAATCTGAGGAACAATTTAGTTCAATCTCCTCATTTTGGAATGGGAGAACTGGTCTCCAGAAATGATAAGTGACTTATCCAAGTCAGAGACCCAGTCAAGGCCAGATTGTGAAGTCAGGTCTCCAGATTCACTAACCAGTGCTCCTGGATCACACCCCATGGCAATCCCAGCCTTCCCTGAGCAGCCAAAGAGATCCTGTGCTCATAGACCCTGTGCTACCCCAATGCCAGATAAGCCAGGGGATGATTTGTCTGCTGCCTAGACAGAAGAAATGGATCTTATGGAGAGAAGTCTTGCTCCTAATGGTTATCTTCCCCACTGTAGCCTAGCCTAGGGGAGGTAAATTCATAAGAACATTTTATATTTTCAAAAGAAATTCATCTCCTTGCCTCCTTCTCCTGTTCACTGCAACACTGCAGCCTTGAGGAATTTATTTTTTCAGTACTTGGGGGTTGAACCCAGGACCTCACACATACTTTGCAAGTGCTCTACCACTGGACTGTACCAGCTGCCCATTTTTTATTTTTTATTTTGAGTCAGGGTCTCGCTAAGTTACGATGTCTGCCTCTGGTCTCAAAACTGCCATATCCCTGCCTCCATCTCCTGAGTCACAAAGATCACAGGTGTGCACCATGGCACCTGACAGATCTTTTGTTTTTTAATGAAGCACAAAAGTGAGCCTGTCACTTTGCTTAAAACGTCAGTGGCTCTCTGAGCTTTCGGTACCATGTCCAACAGGGAAGCACAGGAGGCCCTTAGATTTGCCTGTCCACCTCTCCAGTTTCACCTAACTCCCTCTTTGCCTTCTGGGTCACACCCACACTTGCACTCTTCGCTGCAGCCATTCTGAGCTATTTGATGAACCCAAACATGTGCAGCCCCACTCCTACAGGCTTCCATTCCCCTTCCCCCAGGCTGAGAACACCTGCTTGGGCCCACTGCTGTCTTCCTTCTAGGTAACCTTCGAAATCCGCTCAAACATCACAAGCCCACCTTGACTCTTCAGGCTGCACTCTGGGTTGGGTTAGGGTCTCGTGGCTGGCCCCCTCTCACACCCTGTTCTCGCCTCTCTCATGGCCCCACTCACACTCGCTCTCACTTGGCCCTTCATTTTTCTGTTGCCCCTCACTAGACTGTGAGCTTCTGAAGGGCATGGCCACTCCCTTTTTAAACTTTGTGCTCCCTGTGCCTAAAATGATACTCATTAAGGAGGAACTTAATAGCTGTTTTAATGAATAACTAAAATAATTGGATGAAAGCAAACAAAAAGAACGAACAGAAGGCAGATCTTTGTGGTGGGGGAGGAAATGAGTTCTATTACACTCAGAGGCCAGATTTTCTTATTTCCTCCATTTTAATCCTCCTTTATCTGTAGTTTGTCTTTCTGTAGTCAAAAAATATTACATGAAAACTTCCAGAAATAAGCAATTCATAAATATTGAATAATTTTTATTGTAGAAAATCATTTTAAGTGTTCTATTTTATTATTTCGGAGGACATGCCAATCCATTCCCAAGGCAATCCCGAAACAACCATTGAAAACCCTATGAGGGTCACTATGAGCTGGAGATGACTGGATGGCACCTGACAACAACAACAATTTTATTATTAATATTGTTCATCTCTTTCTGTGCCTATTATATATAAACTTTATCATAGATATGTATTATTGCTATTCATGGTTTTAGGGATTCACGAGGGTCTTGAAACACTCCCCATGGATAAGGAGGCACTATGGTATAAGGGGTTGGGGTTTAGCTCAGTTGGTAAAGTGCTGCTCTGCACTTTCTGAGGCCCTGGGTTTGATCCCCAGCACCACAAAAATGGGAGACAGACCTGGCAACCCATTCCCAAAACAATCAGCCATCCAAAACCCCATGATTAGCAGAGGAGCATTGACATAGTGCCGGGCATGGCACAGTGTCAGAGAGTGTTTTGTTCTGTTGTACATAGGGTCACTATGAGTTGGACCTGACTTGATGACACCTAACAGCAACAAAAACACTGTATAACGAGGAGACAAGAATGGAAGCAGGACCATCTGTTCTTAAAAATGAGCCCATCTGGGTGGGAGTTGGATGCCTACTATTGTTTGAATCTTCAATGTCCCCAAAGATCCATGGTTTGAAGGCTTAGTTTCCAACCTGTGGTGCTATTGGGTGGAATGTCTAAGAGATGGGGCATACTGGAGGGAGGTCAGGCCATTGGGAGCATGTTCTTAAAGGGGTGCCTTCCTACCTCTTTTTCGCTTCCTGGCTGCCATGATGTGAGCAGCTCACTTCACCATGTGCTCCCACCATGATGTACTACATGGGCTGAAACCTGTGAAACCAGGAGCCAAAATAAATCTTGTTTATAAACTGATTGTCTCTGTGATGGAGCGTTAACACAGCACCTCCCAGAAGCAGCATCTTCCCGTTAGCTCAAGGGCAGTGGGCACTTCAGGAGACTGGAATCAACTGATTAGAAGGGCAGCTTGCTCTGGAAGATGTATTCTCTTGCAATTTCCTCAAAAACACAAAGGCAGGTATCATGATAACACTAACCATAACTGCATTTTCTAATCAAAAATGCAACGCAACATGGGTAGATATGAGGCTCTCTTGTAGCTTTCCCACTCTACATCCTGGGTATTTTTATCACTGTGAGCAGAGCTGTAGGAAGAACTGCTCAAACATTTTCATCACCACTTTGTGTTCTTTTCTGTAGGGGTCTATACATGGAAAAAACAATTCAAATGAAAAAACCAGGTAATGAGGTAGCATCTCTTTTAAGATGGAAAAAGTGTCTGAGTGATTTGAGGTCAGGCAGTGAGCTGGACTCTGCATTCTTGGAGCAGCGGTGTTTCTGTGTTAGGCAAATACAGCTGGGAAAGCACCAGGCTCAGACCTGCCTGAGCGGAGCAGAGACAAGCAGCTGCAGCTCCAGTTTCAGCTCATAGCCCCATCCCTTCTCCACTTTAAACCGTGCCCATGAGCTAATCATGCCTGCTTTTCACCCAAGAAGTCAAAGCTGCCCGGCGTCTCTGTCCAGAGGCAAGTAGAAGCCAATCAGGGAGCAGACCTGGCTGTCTGGACCCAGAATGGAGTTCCCCCTCCTCCTTCGGAAAGAGAGCAACAAAATAAAATAAAAAACAAGCCTTTGAAGAACTGGGGGCTTTTTTCATTGCTGCAGAGGGAAAGAAATAGATTCTGCCATGCTCCGTGGGTTAGGTATAGATAGGCCAGTCCCACCTTCTGACCTGTGGACACAAATTTGAACTGGGGCTTCTGCAAGGTTACATGCAACATGTAGTTACTTTCAAGTTTGCAGAGAGGCAGGGCCATGCAGTAGGAGCCCCAGATTTCTGGTCAAAAATTTTCTTTGTACAATGAAGAGCTGGATTTAGACTGGTGGGGAATAGGAGGTTGTATGGCTGTATCAGGGGACACAGGATGAGATGCAGAAAGGAGCTTAGATCCTCAAAGATGTTTGGTGCCATTTTAGAGAGGGGTATATTTATGATCACCTGCAGCTGCAGCCCTGTGGCATCCGATCCTGTCAGATCTTGGAAGCTAAGCAGTGTGGGGGCCTGGTTAGTACCTGGATGGGAGACCGCCTGGGAATACCAGAAGCTGTAGACTTGGGAGAAGGACCTGGCAACCCCCTCCCAAAAAATCAATCTGCCATTGAAAACCCTATGAACAGCAGAGAAGCACTGACAATAGTGTTTCTGCAGTTGTACAGAGGGTCACTATGAGTCGGGATACCGACTCGACTGCACCTAACAACAACAACAACATATTTATGATCCTTGTAAAAAGAGATTCAAGGAATCAACAGTCAATGTCTTCAAATCCTAAAATGAAGGCATCCCTTGAGGTCAGGCTTTTATTTAGATGGAGGTCTCTGTTTAAAAGAAATCTTGCATAAAAAAACAAGCTCATAAAACTACCCAATTGGCTAAATACTGATGAATGAGCAAATAAAATATTGTGTATTCACACAATGAATACTATTCAGTCACAAAAAAGCAGTGATATACCGAGACATGTTATAACATGTATGAACCTTGAAAACATTATGTTAAGTGAAGAAGCCAGATACGAAAGGCCATCTGCTGTATGCTTCCATTTACATGAAGTGTTTGAAATAGGCAAATCCATAGAAAGAGAAAACACATTCATGGTTGCCAGGGTTGAGGAGAAGGAGAAGGAGATGGGAATGATTGCTAATGGATGTGAAATTTCCTTTTGGGGTAATAAAAATGTTCTTGAATTAGATGGTGATGGTTGTTCAGCATTCTGAATATACTAAAAACCACACTTAAAAATGGTGACTTTGATGGTTGGTGTGTGAATTACGTCTCCAAAAAGGAAATGAGCAGAGAGAGCTGGCTGAAGTAGAGAGGTACCATGAGTGCTGTGGCCCCCTCAGCTGGCCCTGACCACTTCCAAGGCCCTTCCAGACTCCCACCTAGAGGCTTAAGCCTGGCTTGCAGAGCCTAAGGAGTTAAGCTGGAGAAGAGGTAGAGATCTCAACACTGAGCATGTTAACTTCCACTTGATCTCCATTCCACCCACCACACACCCCACCCATGTCCCAGAAAACTTCTGTCTAAACAGGAGGGGTGGACCTCATTCAGGTGGAGGATTAGTTGCCTGCTGAGGAAGCAGGGACCAGCGTTCCTTCTTCTACCCCCATCTTCACCCCCAGTTCCAGATGCCCTACACATCTGAACTTTGAGAGGTTCCACAAGGTAAACTGGGTGACTTCTTGACCTCTGAGTGAGAGGGTCTGCCCCTGCTACTCTTCTGGGCCTGCTCAGTCAGACCCCAAGCCTTTTTCTATTGTTGTCACATCTGGAGAAACAAAAGCCCACCACTTCCTGTTGTGTTTGGTGATGTTTTAGGACGGGGGATAGATTGTGCATGACCAGTCATTCCTCTTTACCTGAAGCCTGTCACCTATTTCTCTGTTTTCTAAATCCCCTCCACTAGCACACTCTATCTTTCCTTCATCTACAGCCATAACCCTCTAGTGACTGATCTCATCTGATCTCAGAAGCTAAGCAGGGTCAGGCCTGGTTAGTACTTGGATGAGAGACCGCCTGGGAGCACCAGGTGCTGTAGGCTTGAGAGGACGGAGAGCCCACTCCTGAAACAATCAGCCATCAAAAACTCTATGAATAGCAGAAAAGCACTGTAAGATATGGTTCAGAGCATGGCACAGGGTCAGGGAATATTTCGTTCTATTGCACGTAGGGTCAATATGAGACAGATCCAGCTCTATGGCACCTAACAACAACAACAACATTTTTTCTTCAGGTCAAAAGTTTGATTTAATTTCAAAACGATAAGTAAACCAAGCCATAGTTCTGACTGTTCTACTTTGGAAAGGCTCATGAAGTTAGAGACACAATATTGTGAAGACTCCAGTGAGACCCAGAACAATCCCAACCAATCTTGGGGTTGGCAGGCAGCCTCTTTGACCTTCAGTTGTTTTTAATGGCTCTCCACCCTAATTTCTGAATATACTAAAAAGTAAAAAGCACTTTTATTCTGTGATTTGTCCCTTGAAAATGTTTTGACTGGCAAACAAGTCTACTTACTATCTGACTTCATTTTTATGAGAACAGTAGTTCTGTGCCTATTTACTTAAAATTAGACAAGGAAACACCTAAAGGTTCTCAGTGGCACTGAGCGCTCACTGAAGGCCCCATATGTAAACACTCATTTTCATGTTCTCAATTCCTCTAGAAAGAACAATAAGATAATGTGTAAATCCTAATTACAGCAGCAACAATTCACACATATTTGATACACTTCCACATGAGGATTTAGTAAAGAACAACAAAAAATTTAATTTCCCCTTTTTAAAAAAAGGGATCTTTAGTAGGGGAAAAGGCTTAGTACACATTATTTTATGATCAGAGGAAAACAATGAGAAAGGGATAGAGATTTGGGAGGTCGATTTAAAAGACACTGGAGTCTGCCTATAAACAGGTATGAGGAGCAGGCAGGAGTCTGGCATGACTCAGACAGATGGATGGACAGGGTGCCATTGGCAGAGAGATAGAGTCAGATGCCAGACACAGGTCAGATGGTTTCAGCCAGAGTTAAATTGCTCTGTTCTGGAGGGGAAAGATTAGCCTTCAAGCTGTGACCACAGGGCACATGGGAAAAGACTGAGTCTCTAGAGTGATCAAGTAGGTATCCAGTGTCACTAAGGGCCTCACCCAGTGTCCTGCATGTCTCTGACCTTGAAAGCCAGAGCCACTTGGCACCTTCCCATTCCAGACCCTACCCTTCCCTCTACTCTGGGATCCATTCTGACTTCATTGGAGAAGGGCTGAGCAGGGGCTTAAGCTCTAGAGAGTTTAGCATCATCAGCCCTGCCACAGATTCCCCTCTGACTCACACCTAAGTCCTAATATCCATCCGTGAGCAAGGCCCCACCTTAAGTCCCAATCCTACACCTGCCTGCCCTCACACACCAAGTCCATCTGCTGTTCTCTGCCTGGGAGCCTTCCACTAGGGCCCAAAATCCAAGGCAGAACCCCAAACTTGCCCTGTTGCCTCCCTGATATGCCGTTTCAAATCTCTCCAGACACCCACTCATTTAGAACCAAAGTCTTGCTTTACCCTGGAACATACACGATCAACAAAAGCAGTTAAAATAGCCAACATCAGCCAGGTGTGGTGGTGCACACCTAGAATCCCAACACGTGGACGCTGAGGCAGGAAGATCATGAGTTCAGAGGCCAACCGGGGCTAAGCAGTGAGTTCTAGGCAAGCCTGGGCTCTGACTAAAACAAAACAAAACAAAACAGCCAATATTGGGCTCACTGGGAAGATACATGGTAAGGATTCAGGAGTAAGAGGAAGAAACATGTTTCACCTGAGAAAATTGTTTCAGATTTGCCAGAGGTAAGCCTGGATCTGCCCTCGCTCTAAGCTTCCCAGAGTACTTAAAAGGCTGATGATTTCTTCCTAATGTCAACAAATTTTCCTATTGCCCAATTTAGAGCTGATTTAGGGAAAACCCTATGTACAGCTTACCAGGCTGGCTTTGCAACACAGATTCTGAGAAGAGATTTAGTATGAATCATAATAATGGGATTGTATTTTCAATGGTCAGATCCTGTTGGTTCTCTACTAGTAACTAATAAAGCACTTACAGAATGTTAAAAATAGTGAGGGGCCAGGGATTCCTAGGTCTGGTGGGAGAAACAGAGAGACACCTAAGAAGGACACCTTCCTGGCCATTGTTACTCTGTGATACTAACATCTGAATAGCCCAGATGAAACTTACCTTTACTATTGTGTAGGTCTGTGACCTTGGGAAATCTTTCTGTGTCTCAGTTTCTTCATATGTAAATGAAGTTACTAATAGTACCTAGATCTAAGCTTGTTGCAAGGACTAAATAACTTGAACAGTTTTTTTGTCCCTTTATTGATAAATGTGGGTGGGATACAGAGTAATGGGGCATTTGCTATTTCCATTGTATATCGCTTTTGGTTACACTTTCATCAACTTACAAAGTTTATAGAACCCTTTGATTAATATGGAGTAAAACTCATATGCAATTATGGCTTACTTCCCCTATTTTTCCCGTGTATTTGTAAAGTTACATCATTTACATTGAGATTATCTTCTCACCCTTTATCCCTTTACATTATTTCTCCTTCCCTCCCTGCCTTCCACAACCTTCTCTTCCTCTTGCTAATCCCCTCCCTCCTTTGTATTCTGCTTATATTTTCCCATCTTAGCTAAGTTTGTCCATTTTTATATCTACATATTATAGTTTTATTTTTCTTCCTTTAAATAAGATTCAGCTCCCACATATGAGTGACACTACTAGTGTGACTGTAAATTAGTTCAACCACTTTGGAAATCAATCTGGAGATATCTCAGAAAACTAAGAATAGGACTGTCACATGACCCAGCTATACCACTCCTGGGAATATTCCCAAAGCAAGATAAGTCGTCATACCACAGAGACATCTGCATCTCCATATTTAATGCAGTACTCTTCACAATAGAAAGGATATTGAACCAACCAAGATGTCCATCAGCAGAAGAATGGATTACAAAATTGTGGTATGTATACACAATGGAATATTACTTTGCAATAAAAAGAATGAAATAATGTCATTTGCAGCAAAATGGATGGAATGGGAGAAAATCGTCTTAAGCGAATTAACACAGGCTTGAAAAGAGACTAAATAACTTAATACATGCAAATCACTTAGGAAGCTGCCAGCAATGCAGCAGGCACTCAATAAATATTAGTTACCATTAATACTGCTTTTATCATTTTTATCTTTATCATTGATGTTGTTAGTATTCTTATTTAAATATTACATCAGTAAAGTTTCAATGTAGGAAACAAACAACTAATTATTTCATACAGGAGGAGATTTAATATAGGAAATTGGATATTTACCAAAACCTTTGGAAAGACTTAAAGGTCTGGATTCTGATGGAGGCTACCAAGTGACTCTTACTGACCAAGTGGGAAAAGAGAACCTCTAAAACCACCACCAGCTGGGAGAAGGATCCGGCAACCCACTCCCAGAAAACAATCAGCCATTAACAACCCTAAGAAGAGCAGAGAAGCACTAACAAAAGTGTTTCATTTGTTGTGCACAGGGTCGCTATCAGTCAGATACCAATTTGAGGGTACCTAACAACAACAACAAAGGCACCAGCAGGGCCTTCTGGAATTATGGGCTTACCACTGTTGCAGTGACTACTACTGCTTCCGCCACCTCTGAACACTGGGAAACACTGGCCATGACCACCCCAAGGATCAGGAAGCCAGCAAAGCAACCCTGGTCACCTGTGAATGAATGGACTCTATAAAGCAGTTGTACGGAAAACACATTTCCACACTCTCACTTGCAAACTGAAACATTGTAAGAGAAGCAGGAAGATGGCTGCCCCTCCCTCTCTCTTTTAGATCTTCCAAGGGAATATCTAAATGGCAGAACCTAATTAGCATGCAGAATTCTGATAATCTGGAAAGTGAAATTGTTAGTTTTCCAGTATTTTCAAAGTTACAAGCAGTGCTGCTATTACTGTCATTTTACATCTCCCCATGTGCATGTGTGAGATTCTCTGAGATATGCATTCTAGAAGTAGAAATACAGAGTCACAGTTATGAAGCTTCCAGTTTACGGAGCTTACAAAATTTCTCTTCAAAATCATATTATCCATTCACATTCCCCCAAATCTTATATCCAGATGCCGCTTGGTATTGTCAGGCTTTTAAATATTTGCCAGTCCAATGAGAAGGAAATAGTATCTCACTGCTATTTTAACTGTAACTTCTTTGGTCACTGATGAGCTTAAGCATCTTTTTTTTTTTTTTTTTTTTGTGGAGGATGGTGGCATAGTCCACTCCTGGTAATTACTTGTTCACATCTCTTGCCCATTCTCATTTTAGGTTGTTTCACTTTTCTTATTGATTTCCAAGAGTTATTTGTATCTCTTGATATAAATAGATATTTATGCCTCGCTAAAGCTTCTCTGCCTGCAGCCATAGCACTATGGTATCTGATCCCATCAGATCTCGGAAGCTAAGCAGGGTCGGGCCTGGTTAGTACTTGGATGGGAGACTGCCTGGGAACACCAGGTGCTATAGGCTTGGGAGAAGGACCCAGAAACCCACTCCCAAAAAACAATCAGCCATTGAAAACCCTATGAATAGCAGAGAAGCATTGACAATACTGTTTTACCTGTTGTATGAAGGGTTGCTATGAGTTGGACACCAACTGGAAGGCACCCAACAACAACAACAACAACAATGTTCTATAAAGTCACTATGAATACTGAATTAGTGAGTAGGGAAAGCTGTTCCTAGGAGACATATAGGATCATGCTCCTCTTAGCCTCTGGTCACAATATTTTCCTGAATCAATAAATACACAGGCTAGTCTTCTATGTGTTTCTATTTAAAGATATCTTATTTAATATATATATTGTTGGGCCGCATAGTATATGCCTGTAATCCCAGTGACTCAGGAGTCTGAGGCAGAAGGATCTTAAGTTCAAGGCTAGAGGCAGCCTGCATGCCTTAGTGTGACCATGTCTCAAAATAAAAATGTGAAAAGTGCTGGTGGTGCAGCTCAGTGGTAGAGCACTTGCCTAGCATGTGTGAGGTCCTGGTTCAACCTCCAGTACTGCAAAACAAACCAACAAGAACCCACAAAGCATAAAAATGCAAAGAATGTCATACTCGTGGCTCCATCTCTACTCTCCTGGTGTTGTCCCTGCCTGAATTTTATCCCTTCTTTTTCCTCCTGACTGATTTAGGATTAACTTCTCTAATAAGCTTCTCCTGGCTTCTCCCACAACACATTGGACTTAATTCCTGTGACTACCACTTGGATATGAAATTGCTATGTCCCCTTTCCTCCACCGGGTACGTCCCCAGAGGACAGAAATTGCTCCTCTCTTTCTTCAAGGCCTGGCACAGAATCAGTCACACAGGAAGTGCTTTATAAATGTTGATTGCATGGATGGGTGGATAAATGGCCTGTTCCAGAAGGCATGGCCCACAGAGGAGGTGACAGACTCATAGCCAAGGCTTCTTTTCATATTTTATTTACTCATTTAATTTTATTGTTGTTTTGTTTTAAGACAGAGTCTCACTCTGTAGTAGAGGCTGGCTGAGACTCGCTACATAGCCCAGGCTGGCCTTGAACTCATGGTGATCTTTCTCTGCCTCCCAAGTGCTGGGATTGCAGTCGTGAGCCACCACATCCAACTCATATTCTTAACTCTGTATCAACTAGCTTTCAAATCAGTTCTCCAACTTCCCAGGATTCCCAGGTGAAACCTTGTGTTGCAGGCTGCTACAGATGATGATGACATGCCCTGAGAGCCACAGAGCCACTGAGATGAAAGGCTCTGTCTGAGGCAGTGCAGGAGATAATTTGTCTGGTGGCTCTTTGTGTGTTGGACTGAATATTGCAGAACCAGCTAATGAAATCTACATTGTAATTAGGGAAAATATTCCAGCAGCACGTTGGATGGATAGTCATTGCCTAATTATATTTCTCCCAAGTATTTTGGCCCAATGGTCTAGAAAAATAATTTAGAATTTTATTTTTATAATTACTTCTTTTGGAGAGGAGTGTTCAGAATTGCAATAACCACCTAACACTATTGACAGTTTACTATGGGTTAAGCTCTATTCTAAAGACTTTGTATACATTATCTACTTTAATTATCACAAAAACCAAGTGGAATGCATCCTATTACTTGCCTTACTTTATAGATGAGGAAACAGAGGTTCATTTAGATTAAGAATCTTGCCCAAAGTTACCCCTGGAAACGGGGTGGAACTAAAACTCCATCACAGGTCTGTATGCTACCAAGCGCATGGTCCTGTCCACTCCTCCATGTTGCCTCTACAATTCCAAAGGGTTCATTCCATTACCCTAACAATGTTTAGTTGTTAATGAGTACCAGGCACTGTTTTAGGTTTTGGAGTTTTAATAAAGAACAAAGCAGAGTCCCTATGTGCATGGAACATACATTCTGGGGACAGAAGGAGCCAGATAATAAACACATAAATATATATCAGGAATTAGTGCTATAAACAAAGGTAGAGCGTATGAGAGGGAGCACTATTTAAAGAATCAAACTGAATTCTAAAGTGGTAAAATCTCAGGCTGGGTTTCCTGGAGACATGCTATGAGTCTGAGATTGTGTGCAGGGTTATTGGGAAGCGCTCTCAGGAGGCAAAACTGGGCAGAAGTGAGGGAAGCAGATTGGGCCTCAGGAAAAGCAGAATCACAATGATTGCTGAGTCTCTAGTCAATGCTACAGTGCAGTTGAGGAGACCCTTCAGAGTTGTGTAAACTGAGGCAGGCAAAGCCAGGCCTTTGTATCCCTGAACCTACCAGGTGTTGGCTCTTGGCTTTTGTTTGGATCGAGTGAGACAGCTCTCTGTGGCCAAGGGCAGTGCCCCGGGAGGAGTACTTTTGGAGTCTTGAATGTGATTTCTGCACAGCAGAAAGTCCCTGTCCAGCCTGTCTTGTAGGATTTTTAACCTAAGCCTTAATTTTCTATCTTTATAAGCTAGACTAATGATACCTCTGCAGAAAGGGCTGCTATCAGGATCAGGTTGATAAAATGCTGATAAAAAATGGTGTAGAAATATAAAAGAAATTAAATGAAAGAAGGAAATCTGTACCATGGAATAATACACACGATGTGTATGGGAAAAAAATGATGTTAAGCCATCCAAACTGATGGGCAGAGACAAGATATGAGAAAAACAACAGAGTACAGATGTATCTGATGATGCTGTTTATTCTAAAAAGAGATCTAGTTTTTCTATTTAGAAAGAAAAATGAAAGAGTATACACCAAAGTGCTGACTGAATACAGGAGCAGAGGCAGGGGTGTAACTTAACTTGCTCAGAAGCAAGAAGATGGGCACAGAAGGGGTTGCAGCCAGATGTGAGGGGTGTGCGGCAGTGTAGGAAACAAGTTCAGATGGGACTTTAGAGCTAATTTGCTATCCAGACTTGCTTGAGTTCTGGAGCCAGCAAACCTGTGTTCAAATCCTTGCTCCACCACAAACTAGGTCTAGTTAGCAGAGTGACTTGGGCAAGTCAATGCTGCTGAATCCCAGTTTCTCTGCCTGTTTAATGAGAATAATAATATTTATTTTGAAGAGCTCTTGATGAGATTAAACATGATTGCCACAGACACATTCACAGAGGCCACTGTCGTTAGCTCTAAGTGGTCACTTGGCATTCCTTCCACCTCCAAAGAGGAGCAAGGAGTCAGAACAGCTTCCCTGGCCCAAAATACACACTCCAGGAAGAACCAGTCTCCAAATGAGTGAGATTTCTATCTGCTTCCACATAGGTAAAAAAAAAAAAATCCTTATAAATTAGTGGCTCACTTCATTTTTAAAATGTTTTTCATCAAGCTACTGTGTGCACAGCGTTTTTTAAAAACTCCCAAAGCTTATAATGAAACACAGCTGGTCCTTCTCCATCCCTGCGTTCCACACTCCAAAGACAACCTCAACTGAATTCATAGAGTTATTTTACCAGTCTTCTCTGTATTTCTAAACAATATGCTTATTTCACTGTTTCATTTTTTAAAAGCCACATTTAGATGTCATCTATTTTCCTTCTATGAGGATTCAAGCATTTAGCACTCTCATGCTACCCTCCCAATCCCTATCCATCCCACATCATCATTTTTAGCCTAATTGGAAACTAAGGTTTATAACTGTGTAAATAGAATTCTATAACTCTTTGTCAGATTTGCCATCTACCTGCTGTTTGATTATTGCTTGCCAGCACTCTTCTTTATCCATCTCATTGCCTAATCTTTTTGTTTCAACATGGAGGCATTCCCAGGAATGTGGTCCTACTCTCTATGCCTACTGCACAGCTGCCATGTGGGGAATTCTCTTTGTTGCTCTCCTCAGTAGAATCATCTACTGCTTTGGTTTCATATCTTTTTATTCCCTAGTTTTGCTGGAACAATTCCTTTAGAAAGGAACACTGAGTGAATGTGTTTGTATGAGTGTGTGTTTTCTCTTTATATTATCCTCTGGATTCCATATAAGTTTGCAACTGGCCAATAGTAAAAATGCCCTTTTTTTTCTGGGAATGTATATTATACCTCTGAAGTTAAACAGGTATAACCAAGGCATTACATACTAATTTATTAATACAACAAACATAGAATGGAACCAAGACATTGTCCAAGGATCTAAAATAGATAAAGCAGGGTCTCTGTTCCCAAGATATTTTCATTGTTGTTGCTGTTTTTAGGGAAAATATGTAAATATGTGATGATAACATGTGGCCAATATTATAGTAAAAGCTTTATCAGAAGATAACGAGCACCAAAAGAAGTAAAAGAAAAAGAAAAGGTAAAAGAAAAAAATCCACAGGATATAACCTAGCTTGGGGGACTCTTAGATGACTTCTTAGAATTAGGACTAACTAAATAGAGCCTTGGGAGAAGGACCTGGCAATCCACTCCCAAGGCAATCTCGAAACAGTCTGCCATTGAAAACCCTATGAAGGTCGCTATGAGTCGGATACCGACTCGACGATACCTAACAACAACAACAACAAATAGAGCCTAAAAAAAATGGGAATGCAGGTCTATTTGCTTAGGTGTTATATTATTACAAAATGGACCTGAGATAGGCTGCAAAATGCTCCTACCTGTTCTAGTATACTAAAATCCTTTCAAATCCAGCAACTATGTCTAATCTCCCTATCCTTATAAATTTCAACATTTTCTCCAGTGACTTGAACAGTCCCTGACATACAGTCATTGAATGAATAAATGTGTGATGTGGCATTGTGAATCAAAAAAAATTTATAAACAGTTCTGAGAGCTTATCCTATACACATACAACCCCACCCACCCACCCCCCATAAATAAAAAAATTAGGTCCTTATTCTATCTCATTTGCAAAAATAAATTCCAGATGGTCTAAAGAAAAAATCTTTTAAAAGTTTGAAGATAATATCAAATCATATCTTTATGACAGCAAAGTAGGGAAAGATTACTTAAATAGGACATAATACATAACTTGTAAAGATTGATAAAATGGATGCTATCAAATGAAAAAATTCTATTCAATAAAAGACACTAAAGACACTTATCACAGGGTATTGTCAAAGCTTTCTTGTCCACTGAACTTTGAAGTTCATGATCATAGATCTGATAGACTTTGATTCTAAATAATAAGACCTTGCCTTTTACTAGCTATGTGAGTTTGGTTAAATAATGTGACTTCTCTGAGTGCAAGTTTCTTCTTTTGTAACATGAAGATAGTATAATTTTGGTGCATTTAAAGATATGATAGGTATAATTTTAGTGCAGTTAAAGATATGATAAATGTAAATTTTTAGTAGTGTTCATAGTTTATTTTGTTGTTGTTAGGTGCCATGGAGTTGAGTCCAACTCATAGTGACCCTTATAGGGTTTTCAATGGCTGACTGTTTTCGGGATTGACTTGGGAGTGGATTGCCAGGTCCTTCTCCCATTTTTCGGTGCTGGGAATTGAACTTGGGACCTCAGAGACTGCAGAGTAGCGCTCTACCAACTGAGCTAAATCCCAGCCCCATAGTTTATTTTAGGTGCCCAGTATGCTGAGGGTTGGGATTTTCAGGATTGATGAACTATGTTCCATTTAACTCTGTCTTGGACTCTGCTTCCTGTGCTTCTTAGAGGGCTCAACTAACACAGCCACATTATGAGAACTGGCTCTAAGAACCAGCTCACAAGTCATACTGTTCTCCAGTTCTGGCTGCATTTGTTAGGCAATATAGAGAAGCTAGGCTTTTATAATACCTGACCTACTTGGATATAATAAAGTTTTACTGTTTTCTCTCTTATATGAGAGATAAAATTTCATTTTAAATATGGGCAAAATTCAGACAGAAATTCAATTTTAATATGAGCTCTGATCTCATCATTCACTCTTGAGGAATTTATAGGCTATTGGATGATTAAGACAAATAAACAGACACTTAACTATAGGATGACAAATGCTGTCACGGTGCTCTTTTTTTTTTTTTTTTTTTTTTTTTTTTTTTTTTTTTTTTTTTTTTTTTTTTTTTTTTTTTTTTTTTTTTCTTTTCTTTTTTTTTTTTTGTGGTACTGAAGGTTGAACCCAGGGCCTTGCGCTTGCATGCTCTGCAAGTGCTGGACCACTCAGCTGCACTCTCAGCCCATTTTTTTACTGTTTGAGACAGGGTGTTGCTAAATTAATCAGACTGCCTCTGATCTCAAATTTGCGATCCTCTTGTCTCCATAATCCCAAACCGCTGGGATTACAGGCGTGTGCTACTGCACCCAGCTATGTCACAGTGCTCTTTACCATGGCCTCTTATAGATCAAGAAACAGTGGCAGCCCAGTGTGGAAGGCCATACGCTGGCCTCCTGCGTTCATCCGGTCCCCAGGCTTCTATCATGGCTCTCCTGTTAATGATATGCACTCTCTTCCCCAGTGCCTCATCCACACCTATAGCCAGGAGAACCAACAATCTCTATGCTAAAAATTCCAAAAACATTATTTTCAGCCAAGATATGCCATATCTATGTGAATGTCTAATAGACTTCCCAAACTTAATATATCAAAAACGAGCCGGGCGAAGTGGCGCACGCCTCTAATCCCAGCGGCTGGGGAGGTGGAGGCATGAGGATCGCAAATTCGAGACCAGAAGTAGTCTGCGTAATTTAGCGAGACCCTCTCTCAAAAAATAAAAAAAAAAATGGGCTGGGGACACAGCTCAGTGGTCCAGCACTTGCAAAGCATGCAGGCACGAGGTCCTGGGTTCAACCCCCAGTTCCGGAAAAAAAAAAAAGAAAGAAAGAAAAGAAAAGAAAAGAAGCTCTCAATCTTTCTGTGTCCCTAAGTAAGCTTCTCTGCAATGACCTAGTTCAAATATGGCTCCCTCAGCTCATTCTGGTACTCCAGTCACTCATGGCAAATGTTCAGGACCACTCTTAATGGCGTCCCTCACTTATTGCCCAAATCATTTTAATTCTTAAATCTATCCAGTTCCTCTTATCTTCACTTTAACTGTTCTGGCCTGCACCATTATTCTCTCAGTGGACTTTTGCTACACCTACCTGCCAAGCCTCCCTGAATCCTCTCTTGCTCCTCCTCCCTTCTTAGTTCTTTGTCCAAACCATTTTAAAAAGCAACTATGATCGACATTTTCCTACATGAAATCCTCAGTTGGCTTCCTGTTGTACTTAAAATCTAAATTTCTTACTATGGTCCATAGGCTGTAGACCACCTGGCCTCCACTCACAATTGCTAGCCTGTCTCATCCTCTTTGCTTGTCCAGCTTCAATGACATGGACCTTCATTTAATTTATGAAATAGAGTAAATTCCTCCAACTGTGACCATGGCCATGCACTCTCTGTTGAACATCCCAGCCACTCCTTTGGTGATTCTGATGGTTTGAATCTAAAAATATCCCCTGAAGGTTCCTGGGTTAAAGGATTGGTTGCCAGCTGATGGGCTTTTGAGAGGTTATTGGATTATGAGGGCTCTAACTTCCCAATGGATTAAACCACTGATGAATTCATAGCTGAATTGACTATTAGGAAGTGGGGCCTGGTTGGAGGAAGTAGGTCATTGGCTCCTTGTTGGTCTCCCTCTGCTTCCTGGCTGCCATGAGGCAAACAGCTTCCCTCTGCCATGCTATTCTGCTGTGATGTTTATGCTTTGCCCAGGCCTAAAATTGCTGGAGCCAGCCAACCTTGGACTGACCTCTGAAACCATGAACCAAAATTAAGCCTTC
The DNA here is from genome assembly GCA_007922755.1 of Pedetes capensis. Taxonomy (NCBI): domain Eukaryota; kingdom Metazoa; phylum Chordata; class Mammalia; order Rodentia; family Pedetidae; genus Pedetes; species Pedetes capensis. The sequence goes on from VMDO01003750.1 coordinate 22,389, forward strand.
TTCCTTTAAGTCATTTTCTCAGGTGTTTTTGTTATGGCAACCAAAAGCTAAGTAACAAAGCCCAGTTCCAGTTCATCTTTGCAATCCTCTGCTTAAGTGGTATTTTCTTTCTTTCTTTCTTTTTTTTTTTTTTTTTTTTTTTTGGTTCTGGGGATTGAACCCAGGGCCTTGCACCTGCATGCTTTGCAAGTGCTAGACCACTGAGCTGCGCCCCTAGTCCATTTTTTTTTTTTTTTCCTTTTTGAGACAGGGTCTCGCTAAATTACGCAGACTGCCTCTGGTCTCGAACTTGCAATCCTCCTGCCTCCACCTCCCAAGCCACTGGGATTACAGCCAGCAAGTGGTATATTCTTATAGGACATTTTTCTGCTGCCTTATCTAAATTAAATAATTTAAATTTCTAATTATCTTTCCTTGTATGTTTATTAATTTTTAAATATCTACTTATTTTTATGATTATTGTGCATTTTTATCTCACCTAAAAGAGTAAAAATTCCAAAAGGGTAAAATCTACATCAATTTTGTTTCTTATTATTTTGTTGTTTGCTCTGATATTCAGCATGACTTCCTAAGCAGAGTAGGGGCTTCATTAATATCATGACTGCATGGGAGATTTTATATAAATATATAGATCTGAGGAGGTTCAACATATTGACTCAGAACCTTTTGGGGGCAGTGCTTGAAATCTGCATTAATAACAAATTCCACAAATGATTCATGCTTGCATTGTCAGCTGTGTTCTGATTTTTGCAACAAGCTGAACTTGAGAAAAGTTCCTGATATTAGAAACCAGCAGGCATGGGTTTGAATTCTGCTGTATAAATTACTAAGTATGGAATATGGAAAAGTCATTCATTATATTTAATCCTCAGTTTCTTTTTCTATAAATTTGGAGTAATAAAAATATCTGCTTTAAAGTGTATCTGTCCAACTCCAATGTGCAACATATTTTAAAGCACTTAGTAAACTACATATTTCAGAAATGTTAAGATGTTCACTTATTAAAAATCTCCTCTATGTAGAGCTTGCTTCATATCTCCAGCAGTCTAGCTGGTGTAACTCGTATTTCTCCAATGAGATAGGATCCCTCTCTTTGTACTTCTGAAGGACTAATGACAGTAATTTCCTGAGCCTTTTGCTTTTCCAAAGTTCAGGGCCATCATTACTAAGATACCATCCTAACACTCCCAGTCTCACTAGCCCATTTCCTGCTGGGGAGGAAACTGTGTCCAGACAGCAGCACCAAAGTCTGAGAGAGAAGGGGTGCTCACTTCCACTAGGTGACAAGGGCTGAGTTTCTGGACAGTAATAAGGAAAGACCACACCAGGAATTGGGGGACCTCTGTGCAGTTTCCTACCTCTAATGGTCCCATGCTGAATCATTTGACAACTCCCTCAATTATTTTGAGCTATGACAAAATAAAGAAAAATGGATTTCCTAGAAGTGATATGATAAAAACATAAATAGACTCTCAAACTGAAGCGACTTGCAGTGTAATCTGTGAAAATCCTCTCATCTCCTTGGCTCTCAGGTACCTTATATGTGCAACAGGTGGTGGGACAAGATGAAAGTATAAACAAAGGAGTTAATGGATCCCCCTGCCTGCAAGACAGCTGCTGGAGGACGTCTGCTTTTTGTCTTGGTGTGTAGCAGCAGCAAGCACTCAGTCTCCCCTGCCAGGTATCTTGATTTGATGCTTCCTCCCAGGTTTTCCTATTTCCCATTATATCTACCTATCTATCTATCTATCTATCTATCTATCTATCTATCTATCTACCTATCTACCTACCTACCTACTTATTTATATGAGGGAAGGGGAGAGAGCGAGAGAGAGAGAGAGAGAGAGAGAGAGAGAGAAAGAAAGAAAGAAAGAAAGACATTTAAGGAATTGACTCATACATTACGGTGACTGGCAAGGTCAAAGTCTGCAAGGGGTTCCAGCATGCTGGAGACCCAGAGAAGAGCTGATATTTCAATTTAAGTCCAAAGACTATCTGCTGCTAAGATTCCCTCTTGCTTGGTAAGGTCAGTCTTGTTCTCTTCAGCTTTCTACTGATTGGATGAGGCCTACCCAAATTGCTGAGATTATCTGCTTTACTCAAAGTCTACTGACATAATGTAAATGTCGTCCAAAAATTCCCTTGCAGAAACATCCAGAATTGAGTTTGACCAAATATCTGGGCACTGTGACCCAATCAAGTTGACATATAAATTAACCATTGCACCCACTTGAATCTGTTATTTCTCACCTGGACGGTTTCCCCAGCTCCTAATAGGTCTGTCTGCTTTCATTCATCCCTTTGCTCACTCATCTGAATATTGTTTAATACAGTATCTTCTATGTTCCAGGCACCATTCTAGAGACTGGGGATGTAGCTCTGAAGAATATAAAGTCCTTGCTTTTGTGAAGCTTATGTTGTTGGGAAGATGACTGGAAAACTGGTTAACAAATATATGTGAAATGTAATTTGCAGTGGTGGAAAGTGTTTTTTGCTTTGTTTTTGTTTTTTTTCAGTACTAGGGAGTTGATTTCCATGTGTCGGTCAGCTTGTGGTGCTGGTGGGGCTCGCATGTTGCCGTGAGGCTAAAAGTTATGCCACTGATATCTCAGATACCCACAGGGCGGGTTTCAGGTTTAGGTGGACAGGTTTCAGCTGAGTTTCCAAATTAAGACAGACTAGGGAGAAGGACCAGGCAGCCCCTCTTGAAACAATTAGCCATTGAAAACTCTAGAAATAGCAGAAAAACAGTGTTAAATACAGGAACAGAAAGTGAGCCCCCCAGGGGGGAAGGCATTAAAGAAATGACTGGGAAACAGTTGACTCCTCAAAGTAGAGTCAACCTTAATGATGGGTGTAGAGCCCCTGTGACCTCCTTTTGCTGATGTAGCACAACTCCAAAGGGGAAGAAACATGGGCTGGAACAATGGGCTCACACAAAAAGATCATGTGCATGGCATGGGGTTGGGTAGTGTTTTGTTCTGCTGTACTTTGGGTCATTATGAGTCATATTTGATTAGACAGCACTTAACAAAAAAAGGAAGTTGAACCCAGGGCCTTGCGCATGCTAGGTAAGTGCTCCATCACTGAGCTGTACCCTCAACCCCTTTTTATTTTTTATTTTGAGACAGAGTCTCTCTAAGTTGTGCAGGCTGCCTCTCGCCTCAACCTCACAATCCTCCTGCCTCAGCCTCCCAGGTAGCTGGGATTACAGTTGCACATCAAAGCACCCCACCCTGGAAAGTGTTATTAGGAGGAATAAAGGTAGGTAAAGGAATAAAGAGGGGCCTGCGGGAAATGCTCTATTTTACTTAGGAGAAGCAGTCAAGAGCCCTCTGAGAAGGACTATGTTAGTAGAAATCTGAAGAAGTGAGGGTAGGACCATGTGAAAATCTGGCAGAATATCATTCTAAGAAAGGAAAAAAACACATGTGTAAAGTTCTTGAGTGCAGACAAGCTTGCTGTGTTCTAGGAATAGCAAAAGAATACCAATGTAGCTGATGTGGGCTGAGCAAGGGGAGAAATATTAGGAAATGAGTTTAAGGTTAAGCCTAAGACAAGATCATTTGAGCAAAAGAAAGACTAAGAATGAATACCCAGCTTTTGGCCTGATCAATAAGAGAATGATGGACCACGTACTGCACAGGGAAGACTTGGGAAGAATGAGCACAAGGTGTAAAATTTCAAGAGTTCCATTTCTACCAATTTTGATAGGCTTACTGAAAAAAACACATGTAGACACCAAGTAAGATACCAGATAAGTAAGTCCACAGCTCAGAGAAGAGCTGAAGGCTGGATAGGAATTTGGAGCTATCTGTTGTTATTTAAAGATGTGGGACTGGAGAGCCTACTGGTCTATTTCCTGTTGCTAAAAACACAGTTGGGAGAAGGAAGGAGAAGAATGTGGCAATTGACTCCTGAAGAAATCCTGAAACAATCAGCCATTGAAAACCCTATGAGGGTTGCTATGAGTTGGATACGACTCCATGGTACCTAACAACAACAATAATACAGTAACACAAATGGAGTGAATTATAAAGAAGTTTGTTTATTTTGGTTCATGGTTCTGAAGGTTCAAGTCCTTAGATTGCATCTGATGAGGGCTTCTTGCTAGAAGACTCCCAAGGTGGCATGAGACATAATATGGATAATGACAAAGAGCACGCCTGTGTGTGTGTGTATGTGTGTGTGTGTGTGTGTCTGTGTGTGTGTGTGTTTGTCTGGTCTCTCCTCTTCTTATAAAGCTACCAGGATTCAATCATGAGGGGTCCACCAAAAGATTTAGCTTATCCTAATCAGTTGGTAGAATGTTGCTCTACACTCTCTAAGGACACGGGTTCAATCCCCAGCACCACACAAAATGGGAGAAGGACAGGGCAACCCACTCCTGAAGCAATCCTATCCCAGAAAAATCAGCCATTGAAAACTCTATGAGGGTCCCTATGAGTTGGACCTGACTTGACGGCGCCTAACAACAGCCTGCAGTCATACCACTGTGGCATCCAATCCTGCCAGATCTCGGAAGCTAAGCGTGGTCAGGCCTGATTAGTACTTGGATGGGAGACCGCTTGGGAGGAAGACCTGGCAGCCCACTCCCCAAAATCAATTCACCATTGAAAACCCCATGAACAGCATTGACAGTAGTGTTTCACTTGTTGTACATAGGATGGCTATGAGTTGGACACTGACTTGATGGCATCTAACAAAAACAACAATAGCAATCTCCTCCCAAATGTACCACCTCTAAATGCCATGTTGTTGTTGTTGTTGTTAGGTGCTGTCGAGTCGGTATCCAACTCATAACAACCCTCATAGGATTTTCAATGGCTGTTTCAGGATTGCCTTGGGAGTGGATTGCCAGGCCCTTCTCCCATTTTTGCGGTACTGGGAATCGAACTCGGAACCTCAGGGACTGCAGCGCAGCGCTCTACCAACTGAGCTAAATCCCAGCCCCTCTAAATGCCATAGTCAGATTAAATTTCTACCCTCTTAATAGCTCACAATAAGTATTATATTTCAGCATATGAATCCTTCAAGACACATTCAACCGTATGGAAACCACTGCAGAAGGTGTAGATGATATGGAAAAAGAGATGAAAAAATCAAGCCAGTGGTGGAAGAGACTCATCCAGAGAAGGGGCTAAGGAGGCCATTGAGGAGGGAGAAAAACCAGCACAACAGGGGTATGGGGAGTCCAGAGAGCAAGCACCATGAGAGAGTGGGAGTGGGCCCTGGGTCAAACGCTGTTTCTCTTAACAGGAGACTTGAATCAAGCATGTTTCTTGTGAATACCAAGATACTTGGACTTCTTTCTGACATTTTATTTTGTATTTCTATTCCCTGTGCTTTTTCTTTGCTTCTTTATTTCCCCCTAGATATACATTCAATTTGTAACTGATTTATGAGGAATCTCAAATGTTGAGCATAAGCATGAAATGGTTTGGGGTTTCTCTAAGAGTTGTTTCCAAGCAGTTTGTTTCTCAAAACTCAATTTTAAGGTTTTTTTTTTTAAAGCATAATTATCATTTAAAAAACATTTTTAATGAAAATTTTCAAACTTGCACAAAGCCAGGGAAATCATTTATTTCAACATTGATCTCCTATTATTTTCAACATTGATCTCCTGTTAGGCATAAAGCCATCGTCTAGAGGCCAGATAAGGACCAGAAGTGGCCCCACCCTGCCAGCTGCAAAGAGATCCTTCTGAGCTGCCTCCTCAAGGCCCCCTGTGGAGATTCCAGCCCTTCCATCACATCCTGCCCCACTCCCCATAAACATTGGTGGACTTGTGAATTCTTCTGATGCCCATTACTCTCTTTTCAGTCTCCCCCCCTTCCCTGGGTGTGGGAACACCACACTCCCTCCCTGCCAATATCCTCTCTGACCTCATCTGCATCTTTCACTCTTCTCAGGGTTGCCAGGGAGGGCATGGCCAGCAATCCAGACTCTGACCACATGGCAGTGCCCCCTCATTACCATCCAGTTTTCTTTCTCTTTTCTCCTTACTCCATCCCCTATCCTATTTCTAATTTCATTTTATTTTATTTACTCACTTATTTGTTGTTGTTATCAGGTGCTATTGGGTGGGGTCCAACTCACAGCAACCTTCTGTACAACGGAATGAAACACTTCCTGACACTGTGCCATGCCCAGCACTATGTCAGTGCTTCTCTGCTGTTTGTAGGATTTTCAAAGACAGATTGGGGATTGTTTCAGGAGTAGACTGCCATGTTCTTCTCCCATCTTTGTGGTACTGAGAGTTGAACCCAAGGCCCCAAAGACCACAGAGCAGCACTCTACCAACTGACCTAAGTCCCAGACAACTCATTTATTCAAAGGGATGATCCAGTCCCTATGAAGGGTCAGACCCTGGCTGAAGGTGGTGAACAGGCAGCCATGCTTTTGCCTTTATGGAGCTCATGGTCTAGCAGGGAAAAGACATTAAATACAGAGGATACTAAACTGATGCAGGATTATACATTTTACAAACGTGAGTACTCATCTTTTAAATCCTACTTAGATCTCAACTCCTCCGGGCAGTCTGTTCAGATTCTCCAGGCTGGGCTAAACACCGTCCTCTGTGCTCCTTCAGCATCCTACACGGTCTCTGCCCTAGTACTTCACACGCTTTGTTGTCTGTTTGTTTACATGCCTGTCTTCCCCATGGTCAGTGGGGGCTTCTGCATTGCTGAATGTGTCTCCTGTCTGTCTTACTCCCTAGCTCAGTTCCAGTACAGACTGGTTCCAATAAAATCAAAGGAGAAGATCGAATGAATGAATGCCTTCTTTATTGGGTCCTTCCAAACAGGACCCTAACAAGTAACAGTTGTGAACAATTTGAGAAATAAGTCAAGAAGAAAGACTCAAGCAGATGTTACCTTGGCTACTGAGAGTTGTTACCTTGGAGGGTTCAGTTTTGTTACTGAGCAGAAGGGGTGCCTCTCCAGGTCCTTGGTCTCATTAATAAAATAATTTATAAATGGACCAAAGAGGAACTTTGAGGATGTTTATTTAGAATGAGAAGTGAAGAGAGTGCTGGGGCAAGTAGGCTGGAGATATAGCCTAGCATGGGAAAGAGCGGAGATGAAAAAGGCAAAGAGAGAAAGTTAGGCTTTCTGATATAGAAATCAGAAAGTGGGCAGGTCCAGCAATGAAGAGCCATTGAGCAGCTACATGTGCACTTCAGAGTTGGACAGACTGCCCAGAGGAGTTGAGATCTAAATAGAATTTAAAAGATGAATGCTCATGTTTGTAACAGCATCAGTTTAGTATCCCCTGTATTTAATGTCTTTTCCCTGCTAGACCACGAGCTCCATAAAGGCAAAACAGGTCCAGCAATGAGGCTGCAGGGGGCTCCGAACTTCTGCCTAAAGCTGTGGATATCCGCAGGCAGCTGCTGACTTCAGTGGGTTACTCTGGACATTGCTGAGAACTGTAGCCATTGCCAAGATCTGTAGCCATCGCTGAGAACTGCAGGTGACTGGACACTGCAAACGTCTCTGGATATTGGGAAGTGGACACTGTTGACCCTGCACATTCTGCTCTGGACATCTGTGGGCAACTGGACACTGCATCTGGGGGTGGGACTTTGGGACTGCAAAGTCCCTATCTCATTAAGGGAACAGATATTTCTCCCCTCTTTCGTTCTTATCTTCAGGTGTGTTAGATTTCTTTCATCCTTCAACTTAAGCCTCCTCAGGCTGTAAAACAGGTCTTTCTCTTTACTGCAGTGGGGTCCTGGTTCAAATGAGAACCCTCTTCCCTGTGGCCTTCAGATGTAAACAGAGTTCTGGTTACAGGTTAGACCATTTGTAAAGGTGTAACTGGCTACAGACCAGGTTATCTGAAAAAGGGTATTATCTCCTAGAAACAATACTATTTGCAAGGATAGTATCTACCAGAAAGGTACCGACCATTTTATCTCAGAGGAAGCTCACATCGATATTCACATCTCTAAAGGTGGCTGGGAAGCACATGGCTGCAGAACCCTCTTTTATTTCCTTTCTACCTGCCTAGCATCCCCTATCAGTTTGAGGGCCAAACGTGCCTGCCAAGGTATCACATCATTAGGCAGGTGTTCATCCAGGTGAGGGGACAGTAGGAGAGAATCACAGCAGAGTATATGTTCTCTGTGGGCAGGGTTAATCACAAGAGGAAGATGGGCAGAGCTGAACTGAGCATGCCCAATTGTTCTCCCAAATTTACCTAAGAGAAATCACTCTACCTCTGAAGAGGCAGAGAGTGAGAGGAAGGAGAGAGGCTATTAGTGCAACACTAATTTGGTTCCTTCCCTGAAAGGAAACACTGGGCATCAGAAAAAAATGTTCCCCATGATCAACTCTGTTTTGCTGTGTGCCAGACCTTTTCAGCTATGTCAGATTGTTTAATCTCTACTAAAGCAGAGAGAGGTAGATCCAGTCCCATTTTATGAAAGAGGAAGTCAAGGTTCATAATAGCTAAGTCATTTATATGAGGTTACAAACAGAGCAAGTGGTAGAGTCTGGATTAGTTGTATTGATAGTCATGGTTGAGATTTATTTAGATGCTTATTATTTTCTAGGTGTAGGGATAAGTACATTAATCCTCACAACAACTTCAAGAAGTAGGTTGTGTTTTTTATTTTATTTTATAGATAAGATAATTTAGACCAATGTCACACAGCTCACAGCTGAGATTCAACCTGGGATCAGTCTCCTAAAGCCTTGGTTTTCAACCATTTCTCCTTTGCTTCCTGGCAACCACGCCTGCCTCAGGCAGAACATGTAGGCTAATGAATAAACTACTCCAAACCTCAGGACATGTTTGTATCCTGGGAGACACAGGGACTTCTAGAACAGAGAAAATCTCCTGTGTCTGGATTTGAATCTTGTTGCTTGTCTGCTCTGGGCTTGTTTTACCCAGCACTGCTGCCTGTAGCCTGAAGGGTTCCCCATGTCAGGGACCTCTACTCATGGGGGGCCAGATTCTTAGCTCTGTTGCAGAAAGGAATTTCAGGATGAATCAGAGTGAAACAAAATGAGTGTATTAATTAGGGATTAGAGACTATACATGCTTTACATTTAAGCATGGGCATTCAGAGAGGAAAAAGGAGATGCTTAAAAAAGTAATAGTACACATCTAAGACATGGATGAGGTATGAGTTACATTTAAATGTCAGAATAATAGCTATGTATGTGATTTGGTGGTCAAAGTACAAAAAACAATGAACTGGTTTACCTATTCTATCTTAAAGGATTTCCCTCCTTTGTAAATGAAATTATGATGTGTTTTTACAGGTACATTGTTAAAGTTTAGAAATTCTATAAGGTGGTCCAGGAGGTACACTGTATAGGTTTACAGATAAGGAGGTGCTATTAAGATATAACATGGCCCATAATCTTGCTTGTGAGATTCTCAGGGAAGCACAGGATTACAGAGGAAAAAGTAAGGTTAAAGTCAAAGGTCATATACATTTTGGCCCTAACCATGGCTTAGTGCTATTCTAACATTTTCACTTGAGATCTCTCTCAAAATAATGTCTCTATGAAGGTAGTCTTTACGGGGTTTTCATGGCAGTTGTATTGAAATTCTTGACTATCAGCCAGTAAGACATAAACCAGATCCCAAGAGGAGGGCTCACTCGTTTCCCTTCCCATGTCCCCTGAATTTTCTTGTCTTTCTATCCTGAGTCAATACAACTTTCATAACACAGATGACTGTCAGGAGACACAAGTGCTTCTCCATTGGCAATAACAAGGTTAAAGGATATTGTAACATGTCATCTCCTGTCTCCAGCAGGAAGCAGGCAGAGACTTATCTTGTTCCTCTGAGGGCTGGTTTCTTTCAGTGTGTTTGTTTTGGCCCAGCCAGGCTGCTCTCCAGGACCTGGTCATAGTCTAAGACTGGAAAGGAGGTGAGGGTCCCTGTTTTAGGGGGTACACTGGGGTCTTGTGGCAGAGAACAAAAAAGCTAACTCTTGCCTGGCAAGGGGCAGAGCATGAGGATGTTGGGAAAAGGACCAAATAGCTTCAAGCACTTGAGAGATATCACCTAATCCTCCCAACAAACCTGAAAAGAAAGTTATCACCTCTGTTTCCAAGAGGAGAATGGATCTAAACCTCCAAGGAGTGGAAGAACTGAGTGAGAGCTGGACATTCAGGAATACAATGGAAGGGTGACGGACATATTCTGCAAGTGGGCCATTCCACTCACGAGGAAGGAGAGAGAAGAATTCTGGATGTTGGCTGACTGGGTGCCAAGCTGGTAATATTATGCCCTTTTATAAAGTAAAGTGCCAAGCTGGCCTAAGGTCCAGGGGTGGCCTGTGGGGGAGGAGGGGCTGGATTCTGGCTGGTCTGAATTCTGTGTCAAGGGAGTGTCTTTTCCTGTCTTGTCACTTAAAGTACAAAGAAAAGCAGCTTCAGTATCATCAGGAAGTTTGTTAAAAATGAGGAGTCTCAGGCCTTTCTGGGCCTCCTGGTCAGAACCTGCATTTCGGCCATATCCCCAGGTGATTGGGGAAGCCCTGTCCTGTGCCCCTCTACATTATTCTGCAGGTGCCCCTGAGCCCCAGGTTCTTTTCCCTGCAGGACTACACAGGGTGTCATTGTCCTTGCTGCCTTAGCTCAGGGACCTCCTGCAGCATGTATAGTTTGCACTGGCCACCTGGCTCCGTGTCAGGCACCTCGGATTCCCAGCTATCCTTCTTGTCTTGTGTCTTCCCCTGGCTGGTGAGCCCCTAAGGATACCAGAAGGCGGCATATGATGCTGCACACAGCAAAAAAAAAAAAAAAAAAAAAAAAAAAAAAAAAAAAAAAAAAAAAAAAAAAAAAAAAAAAAAAAAAAAAAAAAAAAAAAAAATCCTATTTCTCTGTTGTTACATGCAGACCTCCTTGCCTTCTGATCCTTTCAGCAACTCTTCACAGCAAAAGCAGATATTAGCAAAATGATGAGACACTTGCCCAGGTGTTCAGAGATGGTTCAGTCTGAGTTTAAGGGCTCCTCCCAGCACCTCCCTCCTTTCACCTTCTCCCTAAAACAAACATCTCCAGTGTGGAGGAACTGAAATATGGGTACAATGTATGTTTTTTTAAAGAGGCATGCAGTAGTCTGGCATGGTGGCATGTGCCCCTAATCCTAGCATTTGTGAGGCAGGGGCAGGAGGATTGAAACTTGGAAACCAGCTGGAGTGAGATTCTGTTCCCTCTTGTCCCCCGAAAGGAGAAAGTAAAAGAAAAAAGAAGGCAAGAAGGCATAGTTATTGCAAGAACTAGTCTACTGGGATCCCTCTGAGTGTGTGTAGCCCCACTGGCTGACCAACGTCCCTCTCTTGGTGAAGTTAGCTTGGTGGAAGAACACTGAGCTCAGTGCCTCACATGAAAGAGCCACTCAGTAAACAATGACCGCTATTGTTCCCTGGGCCTCAGTCTCCCTCAGGAAAATGAAGATGTTCTACTAGAATTGGTTGTTTTCAAACTGCAGTCTAAAGAGATTTGGGAACATCATTCTAAATCCATACCAGGTTTGGGTTAAAGTAGGAAAGAAATCAGATACCTGTGTTGCCCCTGATTTCAAACAGAGTGGCCGATGTTTTGTCCATTTTGCATAATAGGCCTGCTCATGATGCTTTCTCTCAAGTATAGATGATAGATTGTTGTTGCTGTTGCGAGTCGTGTCTGATGCATAGCGACCCTCATAGGGTTTTCAATAGATGATTGTTTTGGGATTGCCTTGGGAGTGGATTGCCATGTTCTCCCATTTTTACGGTGCTGGGAACCAAACCCAGGACCTCAGATACTACAAAGTGGTGCTCTACCAGTTGAGCTAAATCCCAGCTCTAGATGATGATAGATAGATAGATAGATAGATAGATAGATAGATAGATAGATAGATATCCAAAATAATATTGAAAACCATTGTGCTAAATATTCTCTGAGGTCTCTTTCAACAAGAAAAGACTGTGATTCCAGGCCTGATTCTTTCGACTTGGGATTTACTAAGTGATTCACTAATCAAATATTTGTTGAATGTCATCAAGTCATTTACTGAGTGATTTCCCTGATCACTACTTTATGCCATTCACCTTGTCTACTGCAGGGAAAACAGACCATAGGGGGATGAGCATCACAGAAACCTGTGACCATTCAACTCTTTCTCTGTAGCAACAGAGTTGTTGAACTCCTGGCTGCTCAGAAGGAGCCTCCCAGGTAGCTAGTGTGGCAGTTTGCATAACTTCTGACCAATGGCAGGTAAGTGGAAGTGGTGGGCATAATTTGTGGGCCAGTCTATTAGAGAAAAGACCTGTGTTCCTCCTTTTGCCCACATCATGTTTGCACATCAGAGTTATGTGCAAATATTAAATTCTGATCTAATTCTTCCATTTCTTCATTCTGTCCTTCATTGCATAAACTTTTGTTGTTTCTGTGGTACTTGGGGGTTGAACCCAGGGTCTCACTCATACTTGGCCTCACATATACTCTGCAAGCATTCTACCTTTGAGCTGCACGCCTAGCCCCTTTTAAAATTTTTCCTCTTGAGACAGTCTCACTAAGCTATGCAGGCTGCCTCTGGCCTCAATCTTGCGATCCTTCTGCCTCAACCTCCCAAGTTGCTGGGATTCAAATTATAAAATACATAGAACAGAATTTGCCCTTAAGTTTCTTTGAAGAATACAATTCAGTGGCAATAGTTAACTCATACTCTTGTGAAACCATCCCCACCATCTTTCAAAACTATTTCATTACCCCAGACAGAAACTCTGTAGCCAATAAGCAGTGGTCTGCCTCTGTTTTTTAGACACTAAAAGTTAATGGAGCTCAGTCAGAACAGCAACTCTCTCTCTTACTTATCTCTGTCCATACCATCCTAGTAGTATGTGATATTTACTAGACACTCAAGAGATTGCTTATTAAATTGAAGAATTAAAAGAAAAATTCATACTGGCATAATCTGGGAAGATTTCATGCATGAGATGACATTTCACTGAAATCTTAAAAATTGAAAAAAATCTTAATAGGTGGTGAGATGGAAAGGGCATCCCAGGGCAAGGGAACAGTATGGAGAGGACAACTTTGCTGGTTGCCACACCGAAGTCAAAGTTTCCATATCGCAACTATGGTTTTGTTTAGGGCAACATAAGTGCACAACTAAGACTTGTACACATTTGCTAGCTTTCACTCAGATTGAAGTAGCCACTGGACAATGTGGCCATTGGGATTCCTGAGACAGTCTCATACCTGATATAAGTGCTGCCACTTACTACTTTTTTCCCTTCTATTTTTTTGTCTGAAATGTAGTAGACGTAGTGGCTGGAGTAACACTAGTCAGCTTCAACCATTAGGAAGATACCAAGAAAATTGTGGAGTCCTTGTGTCTGATGCTTTTGAACCATGGGACTAGCAACTCTAGACTTCTGTGTGTGGGTGTATAATTAAAACTTGGTTGTTATTTGCAGTTAATCATGTCTGAGCTGATACAGTGGTCAAAGGCAGGAAGGCTGGTATGTGAAACTAAGATATGAGAGACAGTTTGTATAAAACAGTATGTAAACAAGGTAAACAGAAAGTGCTTACTGAACACCCATTATGTCTGGGAAATGCCAGCCTGCATGCTTAAGGTGTGTGCTGGCTGTTATGGAAGGAAGAATAAAGAAAATCCTATTTTGAGGTGACTTGGATAAAGCCTCTAAAGAGGTAAATAAAAGCATAGATAGACAGAATTAGGGTTTTTGGTCCTGACTGGACACTTTCTTGCCCTCTGTAGGGAAAATAAGCATTTTCCATGGAGTAGCCAGGAAATTTAGGGTTGGAAATTATACAATGGTCTGATCCTATGTTGGAAATCAGAGATGCAGGGAAGAATGAATAATAAAGAAAAGGATAAATTCATGGGTGATATTTTCACAGATTATATAAATGAATATTGAAATAAAACACTAAAAATGAGAGCACCAATAATTATATATATTGTTGTTAGTTGTTGTTAGGTGCCGTTGAGTCAGTATCCGACTCATAGTGACCCTCTGTACAACAGGGGAAACACGATTGTCAGTGCTTCTCTGCTGTTCATAGGGTTTTCAATGGCACATTGATTTTTGGGAGGGGGTTGCCAGGTCCTTCTCCCAAGCCTACAGCTTCTGGTGTTCCCAGGCGGTCTCCCATCCAGGTACTAACCAGGCCCAACCCCGCTTAGCTTCCGAGATCTGACGAGATCGGTTGCCACAGGGCTACCACTGCAGGCCAATTATATATATATACTAAAAATACACGACAGTAGCACATATGTAAGAAGACAATAGAGTAAAAGCCTTCTGAACTCACAGCACCTAGTCATATCCAGCCACCTCATAATGAAACTGAGGAAAACCAAAGGAAAAATAATTTTTTTAAAAAAGCCTTTTGGGTAATTAGAGAACATATGCTTTTTAATTTTTTTAAATTTTGAGACAGGATCTCACTATGTACCCCAGGCTGGTCTCAAACTCATGATTCTCCTGCCTCAGCCTCCTGGAAAGTTCTTCTTTATTTATGAATCCTCACTAATAAGTGCAAAAAGATGAGTATTATTAGATAATCATTATTTTGTTAATTCCTAATGAAATAATGGATCAATTATGGCAAAAAAAGTCTTCAGATGAAAAATTGATGGAGAGCTTTATAACAGATCAAAAAGGCTGAAAAACCTGAACTACAAATCAACTGTAGATTGCTAAAAGTCAGACAACCAGACATTATCTGGTTCCTAATGAGATGTTTTGGGCTGAGGTTTAACTCGGTAGAGCATTTGCACTGTGTGCTTTGAGGCCCTGGGTTCAATCCCCAGAGCTGCACAAATGGGAGAAGGACCTGGGAGCCCACTCCCAAAACAATCAGCTATTGAAAACCCTATGAACAGCAGAGAAGCACTGACATAGTGCCAGGCATGGCACAGAGTTGGGAAAGTGTTTAGTTCTGCTGTACATAAGGTCTCTTTGAGTCAACCCTACTCAACAGCATCTAATAACAATGAGATGCTTTAGGAAATGGATAGAGGCCACCAATGAAGTATTTGCCCCCTCTGCCCAACAAAATGCTCAAATGCCAAATTCATCAAGCCTCTAACTACCAACTGGCAGGAAGTTTGGGTGGTAGAAAAATAAGACAATGGGTGAGCCAAGTGCAGTGGTCCATACCTGTAATCCTAATGCCCGAGAGGCAGAGCCATGAGGATCATGAATTTGAGGTCAGAGGCAGCCTTTGTTAATTTAGCAAGACCATAACTCAAAATAAAAAATAAAAAACTTCACTGAGAGTGCAGCCCAGTGGTTGAGCACTTGCAAAGTATGCGTGAGGTGCTGGGTTCAACCTCCAGGTACCACAAAAAGAAAAAAGAAAAAAAAAAAAAATGACAATAGGCCAAACCTCAAATGCAGGAAAATTTACATGACAAATGATCTAGTGGATTCCTCAGAGTCCTAGCAGGAAACAGATGGTAAATCAAATTAGGTAATTTGAGAAGAGCTTAATAAAAGGCCTATTTACAAAATTTGGGGCAGAACATAGGGAAATCCCAAAGGGGGAAAAGGATAGCATAGAACCTGGAGCTAATTACAGCTCAGGAGATACTATCTCTCTAGGGGTGAAGGGAGGAGGAAAGGGGGACCTTACTGTAATGGAGGGCAGGGGAAGGGAAGGCAGAGAGACAGGGGTAGATGAGCCATGTAGAGAGGCCCTCATTATAGGAACAGCAATCTTTTGTTGGAAGGACAGCAAGGTAGCCAAGAAATATGGTACACTGAGGGTCCCACTCTATTTGGAATGAAATAGAACAGGAAATAAGAAAGATTTAATTTATACACAAAGAAGTTTAAGGATGTGTTCAACAATACTTCAGTGCAGAATTGAGTAGTGGTATATACAGCACTTTTTAAATCCAGGACTAACAGAATAGATCCCAGCTGGTGTTCCTGTGTTCACTCTTGGCCTTCCATCTGTTCTCCACTTAGGAGGCAGTGTGCCTGAAAGCTACAAATCTGGTCCTTTGGTTAAACTGCTTGAAACACCCTCAGTTGCCCTTTCAATGAAAATTTTCATCCTTATCCATTAGGCACTCTGTGGTTTATTAGCACTTTCTCACCCCTCCAGTCCTTCTTCCCTTGGATGGCTCTATCCCGATCACACTGGACATCCCTGTACTGCTACCAGCTTTTTTCCTAGTGGACACTCAACTCATATGTGTGGTTCCCATGGGCCATGAGTTGTTTGGGTGTGAACTGCAGGAACTGGAGTCCTTTCTACTTGAATTAAGAAGAAAGGGATTAACTTATTCCAGAGGACTAAAGGTTTTAAAAGCAACAGCAAACCCAGAAAATAAACCTTTAAGGCATTTTCAAGAGCTGTAAACAGTTCTGGGCACCACGAAGATTTTCTGCCTCTTTGCCATCAGGTTGCCCCTAAAGCTGCCATCTGCCAGGATCAGGAAATGACTCAAATCAGCAAACAAATACAAGCTCAAGTCTAAACTGACCAGAAAGCTACCACAATCGAGGGATACCTTGAGAAAGCCAGAACTCCATCTGCCAGCAAAAGTCACAAAAGCAAGGAGATGAGGCCACCTCGCCACTCTCAACTTCCAGATCCTGCAAGAGTGCTTCTGACTGATGGAGATGAATTATGTCAAGAACTTGTACTACAAAGGAACATGAGAAATGTGAGTTTTTAGCTTTCCAGGCTATACATGCTAAATGGAGATCAGAGCAGAAACTGAGTGCCAAGAGACCACACCTGCCATAGCCTGGAACATTTTGTTCTTCTTCTCTCATGCTTTGCCTCTGGTTAGACTTCACTTGCTGAGACCGAGTCTCACTATGTAGTCGAGGCTTTCCTTGAACTCAAGATCTTCTTGTCTTGTCCTCCCAAGTGCTAGATTATGGGATTTCAAGCAGGCACCACCATGCCCACTCCTTGATATCCGTTCTGCTTAGATACGCCACTTCATCCTCAGTACTTGCCAAGAATAGCCACTGTATTACCCTGTGATTTTTCCATTACAGGTTGTACCGACCATCCTCCAGGAACTTGTCTGTCCTTCCTGCTGACGTCTACAAGGGCAGGGACTGTATCTGTCTTGCTTACCTTTATACCCTCAGTGGCTTGCCCAGTGCATAGCACATTATGGTCTCTTTTTGTGACATGGATGAGTGTGTGGAATGAATGAACAAATGAATGCACAAAGGAGACGATGAAGGCAAGTATTGCGGGATAGTGTGAAATGAGGTAATACAAACATCAGTTGGGGAAAGTTCCTCTGATATCAGATGAGGTTGCAATCTCTGTGATTTGTTTTGTAGGGATTGGATACACTAAGAATAAAGTGTGGCAGGTCTCAAGTGGCTGGCAGGCATGGACATCTCTGGAAAGACCCATCACATTCTAAAACACGAAGTTTCCTCAGCAGGCCTGAATGGAACCAAATTCTTTAATGGGAACAGCGTTTCCCACCCACTGAGATCTATCTCCAGTCAGGGAGAGCACATCTTGGGTGCTTGACTCTGAGAAGGCTGGAGCATGACAGGCCACTTCCTACGATTGACAAGGTGCTCAAGAACCTCAAAGAGAGGTTCAGAGATTGCCACAGCCCAACCTTGAGAACAGGCTGAACTCAGAGAAGGAGCACTTCCCACACAGTTTCTGGAAGGGTCTGGTCTGAACACAGGTTCACTTCTCCAAGGATCTTACCTGACAACCTATATTTGTAAAGAAACCTAGTCATAATACTGAAAGACTTTACATCTCCAAAGAAAGAAACTGCATAACAGATGTGTGTTTTGTGCAGTAGAGCTTAGGCTCTGGCACAAAACCCACCATCAGAAGCTCCTTTCACCTACACAGCAGGGCCAGTGATTTCAAGGGACCAAGGTTTTGTCTCAAATAAATATAGAACTTATTTTGGGATCCCAGTCCTCTACTTCTGGCCCCACTAAACTGACTTCACAATTGAAAATGTTAACACAGTGAGTTCAGAGGTACCAAGAGTGGATGAAGCCAGAGCGAAGAAGCTGGGGCTGGTCAAGGGAAAACTAGGTGCTATGGGGTTTGGTGGTGACATCTGTTGTCTAAGGTCGTGCTTACCCTGCAAATACACTACTGCAGTCAACAAGACTAAAGTTTGCAAGGTCACATCGAAAAGCGGTAGTAAGAACCCACAATGTGTGCATACATGAAAATGCAATATAGCTATTCATAAACACCAATAGTGATCATCGGTATGCGAGGTGTTGAGGGTCCACTTGTGCTTCATGATTGATTCATTCACCCTAAAATCCACCTCTCCAAGGAATCTTCCTTCCTTCCCAACAAAACCATGGAACTTCTAATTTACCCTTTGGTGCCTCTTCTTTCTTTCTTTTTACTGTCTTGGTTAAGAGGCAGAGTTCTGGAGCCAGACTTTCTCAGTTTAAATTCCAATTGCACCATTTGCTGCTGTCTGACCTAAGAAAATTAACTTAATTTTTCCCTGTTTCAGCTTCTACTCTGTGAAATGGAGATTAAAATATCTCTAATCACATGGAATTGTTGTGGGAATTAAATGAGGCAATCCATATGGCATTTAAAATAATGCTTGATATTTTGTAATTCCTCCATGATATTTGTTATAATTATTGTTATTAATATTCCTTTGCAGCCATCTTTTATTGTTTAAAAGCATTACTGTTGTGGATTTTATGTAGTGAATCAAATTTATGGTTTAAATGACAGCTGGATCAAATTATTTCTCTCCTCTTTTCCATTCTAGGGCTTTAACTACAGTGAGTGAGCATAGGTTGATTTAAGGACAAGCAAGAAATGAAAAAATCAAATTTACCAAGCAATATCTGCCTTTTCTTTTCTTTCTTTTTTTCTCTCCTTTCCTTTTCTCTTCTTTCTTTTCTTTTCCTTTCTTTTTTGCAGTACTGAAGGGCTGAACCAAGAACCTCACACATACTTTGTAAGTGCACTACCACTGAACTGTACTCCCAACCCATTTTTTATTTTTTACCATGAGTTAGGATCTTGTTAAGTTATACAGGCTGCCTCTGGACTTGAATTTGCAATCCTCCTGCCTCTGCTTCCCGAGTCCCTGGGATTACACACATAGGCTACCATGCCTAGCCCAAATTTCCATATTTCAGAGATAGAAGCCTTACCATTAAGTATGTCACCCTAAGCAGCAAGCAACCAATCCTGCACGCACCAGCTTAAATTAGATACAGATGAATTAGTTCATACTGCAACTGTCCAACAGCAGGACAGACTTTGGGGCTGGTTGATTAGTGATTCAATAATGCCATTGTGATTCTAGGATCTTCTTATCTCTCCCTTCCACCTTCAGTAGCATTGGCTTCTTCCTAAGTCTGATTTCCCTTGTGTTCAGATGGTGACTGCCAATGGCAATTGGTCCACATATGTCTTCTTCCACATCCAGCCAAGGATAGAAAGGGGCTGTAGCCCCAGAATGGTTCTTTACTGGCATCTTTAGAGCATCTTCTCCTCACTCATGGGCCCATATTGTCTCCAGCCTCCCCATGTCCACTTGGCATGAGCACTGGGAAGGAGAATGGTCTTACTGGGGTTTGTTTAAACCAATCAACAGGCATGGACTGGATATTGGGGACTCAACCACAATGGTTTGTGTGAGTTACAAATGATGCAAAGACTTACCAACTTTGATGTTTCTTGAGTGTCAGTAAACAGGGCTTCTGTAGTTACTGCTATAAAACCAATAACATAAGTGGCTTGAAGATACCAACATTTTACTTATTTGCCATTTATGGGTCATTATCACAGGCCAGCTCAGCCAAGAGATAGGGCAGCTTCATATGGCTTTGACAGAGTTGCACAGTGGCACCCAGCTGGCAGCTAGGCTGGTCTGAGTTCCCAGGTTGTCCTTACATGCTTGGCTCCTTGGTGGGGACAGAGGGTGGGGCTTAGCTGGCCTCTGACCCTTTCCATGTATTCTTGGGACCTATCTGGGTGGCCTCTTCAGCAAGATAGCAGGACATAACACATGGCAGCTTAGTTGGCTCCCCACCTATAAGTGACAGAGAAGTTGCATAATAAAAGAAATATTGCAAAATAAAACAAAGGATTTGAAATGTTATCTTCAGTGCATGTAATTACATAAAGCAATGGGCATGAATATTATTACTAATTTTTTTCTCTCCTTGCCCATTAAGTAGAAGTGTCCATATATTTTTGACCTATCAGTCTGAGTTGCTGCAGCTTTGTCAACCACCCAGGGCTCCACTGTCATTCACTGGCCCTGTAGGAGTGAGCTGTGGGGTTCTTTCCCTCTTGTCATCCCTGCTGGGTCTGGGCAATATCATGTCTCCCTCATGCTGCCCCAAGGACCTCCTGTCTGACCTTTCCACTCACCCTCCATATTGGTTTAAAAGTGTGACTTTTCTGAAACACAAATCTGGTCAGACCATATCCTTGCCTAAAGTCATTATCAAGCCAGGCATGGTGGCGCATACCTGTAATCCAGGCACTCAGGATGATGAGGCAGGAGGATTGACATGAGTTTAAGGCCTGCTCGGCTGTTGAGTTCCAGACCAGCCTGATATATATAGTGAGACCCTTTCTCAGAAGAATAAATAAATAAACAATTAAAATCAATATAAGTTCTCTTTTGCCGATCAAATAAAATCAGAACTCTTCAGTATGGCTTGCAAATTCCTTCACAAGTTGTTCCTGTTCTGAGCCAAATCCCCCAGGCAAATGCAGGGATCTTACCTCTCTTGTTCACTGCTTTATCTCTGGCACTTAGACTGGGTCTGGTACCTAGTAGTATAGGAATTTGTGGAGGGAAGAAAAGGAGAGAGGAAATGAGGGATGGAGAGAAGGAAAGAAGAAAGGAAGTTAAGTTTAATAGCACCTTTTACTTCTATCATAATGTGCCTTTCTAGTTTAATATCTAACTTCCTCACTAGACTATAAGGCCCAAGGGCTTATTGAAAATACAGTATCCACTCCTCTAAGCACAGTGCCTGACATAAAGTCAGTGCTAAAAAAAATCAGTAAAATAAATGAATTCATGAATAACAATTGGATACATGCTGAAGCCACATACCAAGAGGGATAAAAGCCTGAAGCAAAGGCCAGTTAATCCTCTGGAGACTAAGGATGGGGGTAGGAAGGGGGCAGAACAAGAACAAGACCTTGGAAGCCAAGAATATGTGGCTTCTACATTGGGGGCAGCCCCATGGGAGTCTGGGCAATTGATCCCCTTTAGGCCTGTGGCCCTGGAAGGTGGAATCCTTTGCTCAGTCTTAATATCCCTTTTGCATATCTGATTTTCTCATTTGGCACAAGAATCCAAACCTGCTAGTATTTTTCCAAGAGAGGGCATCTTCTGAAGTGATGCCAGCACTGCTTTGCCTCAACCTCCTGGAATGTGACCTCATTCCTTTCCCAGGTTGGCCCCCTCATTAATCTACCTGCCCCGTCCTGCTCCATCAGGCAGCCTGCCAGGCATGCACCTGGCATGGGAGTTCCCAGTTCAGGGGCCGAGGCAGCCTTTGCTATTTAAGAGCATGGGTTTTAGAGACAAATGCTCCAGGATTTGGATCCCAAATCTGTCCCTTTCTAGGTGCATTATCTTGAGGAAGTTACTTCTCTGTTTGGAGTCTTGCCTGCATCAGCTATAAAGTTGCATTGATAATAGCACCTAATTCATAGTGTATTGGTGAGGATTAATTAGCCTGCCCCTTGAAGAGTTCAATAAATGCTGACTATGGGTGTTTGACTTAAGGGCTTCCCATGACCTTGGCAGGTTAGGAATTTCTCTGGGATGGAGCAGAGGTGGAGAGGGAGAAAAGAGGGAACTTTAGCATGTGCTGTGTACCTGTCATGTGTCAGATATTTTGCTGAGATGTCTGTAAAAGTTATCTCCCTGGGCCCCACATCAAGCCTATGTTGTTGTGTGTAACATTAGTCCCATTTCCAGTGGAAGGAATGCAGATAGTAAAATAGAGAAACTCAGGTTAGAATCTAGGCTCTGAGACGCACATGCTGTGTGAGTCTGGGCAAGGCCCTTTCCTTCTCTGAGCCTCAGTTTCACATAGTTGTGGTAGTGCCTACCTGATAACACTTGCTGTGTGGATGTCTGAGCTACAACCATGTAAAAAAGGCTTATCCAGATGACGCTCAGTACATGTGAGCTCCCTCATCCCCACGGATGGGCTGGTTGGGAGCACAGAGGACATTGGGACATGCAAGAGAAAGCACCCTTGGGCACTGGGATGTTGGAGGGGACACTTCTCTTATTCTTGCCATAAAGGACCTCCCTGTTAGGTTGTCAAAAAGACTCAAGTGGTTGGTTGCCTCCTTTTCTGACCTTTTGGAGCCCACAGCATGGGAGGGGATGGTAATGGCAAAGCAGGAAAGAGTCCAAACAGAAGTTGTAAAGGTCAGTACACCTGGGGTTTAGCATGTGCTCCACC
The DNA here is from genome assembly GCA_007922755.1 of Pedetes capensis. Classification (NCBI taxonomy): domain Eukaryota; kingdom Metazoa; phylum Chordata; class Mammalia; order Rodentia; family Pedetidae; genus Pedetes; species Pedetes capensis. Next base: position 44,827 of record VMDO01003750.1, read on the forward strand.
AACTATCATTCATGAGACTTTGATCAAGTCCTCGTGATCTCACTGGGCCTCAACTTCCCACCTCAAATGGGGAAAATACTATGTGCATTCCACTTGTCTACTGTTGCTTAATCTACCATCCCAAGCCTTAGTGGCTTACAACAACAATTATTACCTCCCAGGGTTCTGTGCTGCCATCGTTCAGCAGGGTGGCTCTTGCTTAGAGTCATAGTCAATTGTAGTCAGATGATGGCTGAGCTGAAGTCATCTGCAGGCACCGCTAGGCTGGATGTCCAATGTGACCTTTTCACTCACACTTCTGGCTCCTGGGCAGGGAGGGCCAGAACAGCTGTAGGCTGTTCAGACACCTCTCTGGCCATGTGGCCTCACCTCATCCCATGTGTCGCTCGGATTTCCTCACAGTGCGTGGTCTTAGGGTAGTCAGACTTCTCACATGGCATCTGGCTTCGCATAGAGCAAGCACACCAGGAGAACAAGGCAGAAACAAATTATTGCCTTGAACAACCCTGGAAGTCCCTTTGTAACACCTGCTGCATTCTGTTGGTTAGAAGCGAGACCTGGGGGCTAGCCCAGATTCAAGCGGAAGAAACAAATTTGCCACTCTCTAACCCGCATTGACCTCATGAGGCTGTTGTGAAGAGAAGGGAAGGTAGCATGCCCTGAAAGCCCTTAATATCATTAAAGAGACATGAAGCTGTCCTTCCAAGTCCATCCCTTCCTCTCTGCTCTAAACTGGGAGCGGTCCTTTCCATCCTGCCCCAGTAGCCTCAGAGTATAGCTCTTGTGTGGCCTCCTGCACCTCCCCATCAAATGTATCTTTCACATATGTCACCTCTATGTATGTCCTCTAGTGCAAAAAGACCTTGGCCTCCAAGGCCTTCATGACATGGCTCTCAGTTACCTGTGCAGGTTGGACTGGCCATATACCCCTGACTCCCAGCCACAGTATTCTGTTCCACCCTCCGTGCCTTCATCCACACCATATATTTCCCCAGAATGACTCATTCTTTCCACCTCAGCCTGAGACTCCACCTTCTTGGTTAATTTGCTGTCATATTTTAAGACTCCCTATGAATACCACCCTCATCAGCTAGCCTGGCACAACTCTTGCCCTCCACCACCACCCCACCTACCCACTGGTTTCATGTTCCCTTTCTGCACAAGTCCATAATGTGTATTCCCCGCAGCCTGGCCTTCTTGCTGTATAGTCCAGACTCAGGCCCTTTGCATATGCTGTTCCTTTGCCTGTGGTGCTCAATATCTAAATATTCCCTAAGTAGCTGGCTTCTTTACTTCCTTCAGGTCTCTGTTCAAATCTCACCTCCTGAGAAAGGCTTGGCTATCAGTCTACAGTCACACACCCACCATCACTCTCCATCCCCTTCACCTGCATCCTTATCCTCAAAGTACTCCTCACCTGGTTCAGTATCTATGCAGTGCCGCCAAGCTGTGAGAGCCAAATGGCCAAGTCTGAGTTCAGTGATGGATGCCATGCTGGTACCTCAAAATTGGCCATGGGGAGAGTATTCACACTAAGAAGACCACCAAAAGACACAAATAAAAGTACTTTCTTTTCTTTTTCTGGAAAATCCATTATCAAACATCTGCCTGCACACTACTGTATCTATGCATTTGTGTATTGTTTATTCTTCTCACTAGATCATAGTTTTCATAAAGGCAGAGGATTTAGTAATGCTGTGCTCCCAGCATCTAGTGCAGAGCCTCACACAAAGCACATGCTCAAAAACGTTTAGTGAATGAATGAATGAACAACAGAGAAACCAACCAATGAGTGACAATAATCACAATACATTGTAAGTTGAATTCATGAAAAACAGACATGGGCTTTTTTTCATCTTTGGCTTCCAATATAGAGCTTGGCATGTAGAAGGAGCTCAGAAGATGTTGATAAACAAGTGAATACACTCTACAAAGGGTTGTGCCCAGGTCAGATTCAGCTGCACTCTGATGAGCACAAAACACTGGACTGGACCACTCTGCGGTATCTCCATTATGTTCTGAAGACAGAAAGCTCCACGAACACAAGCAGAGCTCCAGCACTGGCCAGGAAGGCAGAAGCTGGGTTTCTAGTCCCAAGGTGGCTGATTGCTGTATGATCTCAGGCCAGTCATTTCCCCAAGCTGGGCCTTCGTTTTCCCATTAGTAAAATGAGGCCAATGGGAAGCAATGATGGAGTCCCTTCTAACTCACAAACTGGTTGAGTTTGTGTCTAGAGTTGCCCCACATGGGATTGCCCTGAAGCTGGGTAGGTGTGGGCAGAAGCTGGCTGACCCAGCAGGCCTGGTCTCCCATAGGTGCAAGAGCTCTGTAGAGCTGGGCGCCCATAGCTGGAAGACAGTGGGTATTCCAGAGCCTGAAACACTAGTCACTGTGGGATGGGCTCTTTTCTCCTCCCCTGTCTCTACTGCTGTGCCAAAACCAAGGTCAGTGGCCCCCTTCCATCTCCTGCCACCTGCCTTGGCTTGTCACCTGACCTGAGGCCTCACTGTAAATAATTAGAGCTTGGGCTGTTTTACCTCCTAGAGCTGGACATGGATGGAAAGGCCCTAAAACAGGGAGGGGCCGGGAGGTGCCACATACCTTGGTAACCTGGATTTATTTTTTAACAAACAGGTTAGTCAAGTCATGTAGCCAGCACCTGGTTTCCTGTTGTTATTTATGCTACAGGGATCATCAGCAGTTCACAGCAGTAGACAAAGCCCTGGTTTGTATAACAGAAGCTAGCATTTACTGCGTATTTACGATGTACCAGGTGCTGCTGTCAGCTAAAGTTGTCAAACTACAGACCACTGGCTAAATTCACCTTGGTATGGGCTACAAGCTAATAACAAGGAGTTTGTTTTGTTTTATTTTGTTTTGGGGGAGGCACATTGTTATATAATTATATACATATATCCATAATCATCTCAAATTTTGTTCCTTATCCCACAAAGCCTTTTACAAAAAGTAGTTTGCTAATCCCTGTTCTGGTTTCTAATTTCTGTTATGTTTTTGTTTTTGTGTGTTTTTTGTTTTATGCAGTACTAAGCTAACCTATGCAGGGTGCTTCTGGTCTTGAACTTGTGATCCTCTTGCCTCCACCTCCTGAGTTTCTGGGATTACAGGTGTGTGCCACTGTGTCCAGTCTCTAAATTCCTTCTTAAGAGTAAACTGCCTAATGTTTTTCCTAACTGGCTGGCTAAATGACCTTGACCAAATCTTTTCACTGTAGTTGGTAAAGACAGTAAAAATAAATTCCATCAGAGATACTAAATAGAGGGAGATAAGGTCCTTGGAATGAATAAACTTCAGGGAGTTTGTGATGTCCCCACTGGAACCTATAGAAACTGCAGTGTCTATGCATGGTTGCATTGATTTAAGGAGAGAATCTATCGCCCTCCTCAGAAATGGATCTTGTGACTCCAAACAGGTTAGTTCTACTGGGATGGGGGTATGGTGGGGGAGGGTCCTCTAGAGCTTTAGCATTCTTCAAAGTTAGCTACTTGAATCACCAGTTTTTATTCTCAAATATCCCTTCAAGTTGTCTTTTCTACTCAAATGCTATCTCTTTCATTTTTGGTGTTTTGTTTGTTTTTATTTTTGTTTTTGTTTTGCATTACTCAGCAGTTAAACCCAGTGCCCCATGATTACTAGACAAGTGCTCTAGTGCTCTACTACTGAGCTACACTCCCAGAGCCTTTTTTTTTTGAGACAAGATCTTGTTAAATTGCCTATGCTGCCTCTGGCCTCAAACTTAAATCCTCTTGTCTCAGCTTCCTGAGTCACTAGGATAATAGGTGTACACCACAGTGCCTGCTTCAGGTGTCTTTTTAAAATACAAATTAACTATTGGGTGGGATTTCCACCCCATAGGTAAAACTTTAAGTATTCATCACTGGAAATTGGAGAAAAAACAGATAAACTTAAGAGCAAATTAGGTTTTGTTGCTGATACATTCTCCAACTTCATATAAATAACCCACATTATTGAGGAGAGCAGGAACAGTGGTTTGTAGCCCTTTCTTATAATTATTCATGTGATTCTATGTCAACAAATATATCTTCAGCCCCCATCAGGTGATACTTGCTATGTAAACTCTGAGCTCCTCAGAGGCCAGGACTAGGTATTATTAGCCCTGTGCAGGTCTGGCACATGCTGGACAGCCTGTAAAGGACAACAGGTGGGCTGGATAGAAAGGTGAACTCATAGATGGCTGAATGGATGTAGGAAGAATTCATAGGGGATGGGGAGAGGTTCAGGATGCTGGACACTTTGGTTCTGTTGGTCCTAGTAGCTTTCCAATTAGCAGCTGTCCTTGATCTTGGAGCAGTTCTGAGGGCAGCCTCATTTTCCATCAGACATGATTTGAAAGGTTATAGCTGGAGATCAGCTGGCAGAGCCAGGACTTCTCACATGAATCAAAAGAAAATGCATCCAACTTCTTGCCTCCTACTTAGGCCAGAGGAACAACGAGAACTTTTTTGCCCTCTGTCTTGGGCCCATGCATCCCAGAACTAGATAACAATGAGGGCTCTTTCTCGCCTGCCTCATTCTTCTTAGACTTCCAGGCTGTTCTCTTCCACTCTTCCTCGCCTCCACTTCCATCCCAGGGTGTCTAATGACTCAATCTGCTGAGAGCAGGAGTGAAGTCCGGCCCTTCAGCACACTCAACCTTTGAGTGAGTGACTAGGGAGATCTCAAGACGGTCAGCCACAGAGGCAGGGAGGAGCAGGAGGACCATCAGGGCCAAGGAAACAGCTCGGGGGTTGGGGTTTGTGCCCAAGGGAAAGGTGGCTCTGGGATAAGAAAAGTATCTTCTCCCTGGGATACTGGAAGGATCTGTCCTGGTGTCTTGCTTTAGACAATGCACTCACCTGTATGAGGTTGCACTTTCTCCACCTGCACAGGGCTGTCCACTCCTTGACTGCCTTCCCCAAAAGGCAAGGCTCAACCAAGATGTCAGAGAGCAAAACTAGAAGTCTCTGGAGAAAATGAGAGCCATATCATTACTTGGTTTCAGCCAAGAGACTACTTTCTCCCTTGTGTGCTATGCTCTGTGTTAGCAGCTGGACAAGAAAAAGAGGTTGGGATGTTGTTTGAACTTGTAGACTAGTGCAATGGAGTTTAAAACACTTGTCAATATTGTTGTTAGATGCTGCCAAGTCAGTGTCCAGCTTATAGCGACCCTATATATAACAGGAGAAACAGTTATTGCTAGTGCCTCTCTGCTATTCATAGGGTTTTCAATGGCTGATTGGTTTTTGGGAGTGGGTTACCAGGTCCTTCTCTCAAGCCTATAGCAATACAAGCCTATTGTTCCCAGTAACTAACAGGCCTGACCCTGCTTAGCTTCTGAGATCTGATGGGATCAGATACCACAGTGGTATGGAAACACTTAGTTTTTAGAAATTCACATGGTCTAGACCATCATGGTGACACAGAAGGAAGGGACAGAATCTCAGAACCAGACACAGACAAATGTGAACCCCAGCTCTGCCATTGACTATCTGCATATACGCAGACAAGTGCCCTTTGCCTTGTTTATAAAAGGAAAATAACAAAACCGAACCCACTTAGGTGCTATAAAGCTAGAAGTAACATATGTTGAGCTGCTGGCCCATAACAGATTCTCTGTAAATCATCTCTTCCTGGGAAAGAGGAAATTAGCAAAGTAAGGAGCAGTTTGGGTTACTCCTAAGAGTGACAACAAGAGAAACCTGCACAGCTCCCCCAAGATCCTCTGCTGGCATCCCCCAACTGCCTGCTCACATGATGCTGGACTTGCAGAAACAATGCCAACCCCCATCCAGGGAAATGCTCAGAAACAGCAAATGTCCGCACACCCCCTCAATGGGGCTTCTCATACCACCTGGGGAGCCACAGGAAAGGAAGCAGTGTGACTCATCTCTGTGGGTGCCAGTGACTCGCTGCTCAAGAAGGCAGGGACAAGATTTCCCAATCCCTCCTCATTTGTTGCCAAGTCTCTCTGGAAACTGCTCGCCCAGTGAGATTAAGAACAAAAGAAGCACAAAGTTACTGGGCATTTTACTGGCTTTCCTCTGACTGTAAAGCCCTGGGAAAAGAAGCCAGCTACCCCTAGGGAGAGAGACCAGAAGGAGGCGAGAGCCAGGGACGGTGTGCAACTCATGACAAGGAAATCACGAAGAGGACATGGACAGGAGATACTGAAGAGAAACCATGACACACGTCTAGATGGAGTCAGTCGCTTTTCAAATCCGAATAAACTGCAAAAACTCAGCAGAACCATAAACCTCACAGCCAAGTTTTTTTTTTTTTTTTTTTTCTGTAGTAGGGCGCTGAACCAGGGGCCCCATGTACTGAGCTACACCCCTAGCCCCATTTTAATTTTTTTTATCTTGAGACAGGGTCATGCTAAATAATGCAGGCTGTCTCTGGCCTTGAACCTGTGGTCCTCCTGCCTCTACTTCCTGAGTTGTTGGGATTACAGGCTTCTACCTCTGCTCCTGGCCCTCACAGCCACCTTCTGAAAAATGGAGCAAGCCACCCCCCCCACCCCAAATGAGCAAGTACAAACAAGAACATGTCTTCTTAGAAAAGTGAAACAATCAAACAGGTTCCCTGGGCAGCCAGGACCCAAACCACACCCACCTTCTCATGCTCACCTCTTTGGCTCTACTCTGGCTCACTGAAGAGCCTTCAGAAGAGAGTGCATCCTGTCATGGAAAAATGTTCATGTAAGCAGGTGTGGTAGCACACGCATGTAATCCCAGCATATGGGAGTCAGAGGCAAGAATTGGGAGTTTGAAGCCAGTCTGGGCGATGTAGTTTCTATATGTTAATATAGAAACTATGAAAATAGAGAAAAAGACAAGTGGAATCAAAATAAGAAATTTATCCTCAAATATTTCCTCCAGAACTCTTTGTGGACTCACTTAACAAGAAATTTTTATTATGAACATTTTAAGCAAACAAGGTAATACAGGGAGTATACCCGTCCCCTGGCTCTTCGGAATTCTAGTATTTCTCAGTACCTGAGTTGCATGTTTAAAGTACTGAAACATTGGTGATACTGTTGGGTGCCTCTTGGCTGTTCCTTTCTCTGTCCCCAGGCCCTGGGATGACTTCTTCTTCTAAGTTCCGCTTCTTGAGGTCTCCTTCCTCCATTGTGAGGTGAGAGTCACCACAGCCAACTTCTCCGTCTGTACTGTCTGCATTTCTGGCTGCATCCTGCTTCCTCCAGGGCTCCACCACCCTTAGAGGAGGAAGGGAACCTCACCTAGCCTTGTAGTATTGTCCAGTGTCTCCAAAGAGACTCCTCATAGAGGCCAAAGCTAACAATGGACAGGCAAGAGAGAAGGGAGAGGAATCTTTCGGTGTAGTACTAGGCAGCCCCACAGATACGATACCACTAGATCCTCATGACATTGATAAAACATAACTGGTATACCAATTTTGGAAAAAAAGAACCCAGGGAGGAAGACATGTCCAAGGTGTGTGGCTTATAAGTGGCAGCACGGAATTCAAATGCAGGCCGTTTCTTTGCAGCAGAATACAGACAAGAGGGCCATTTCCCCTCCAAAGCATGAGGAACTGGTGGTTAATAGCACAAGTCCTGGGGTTTTCAGATGTGAGCTCACAGCTGTGCCCCACTTAGTTAGCTATTTGGTCGTTCTTCATAAAGCCAGAGCTTTTTAAAAATCTTTGTACAAAGAAGGAAAAGAAGGAGAAATAAAAGAAAATCCCAAGAAGATGAGATGAACCCTTAACCTTTCACCCTTGTGTTAATTCACCACTGTTAATTTCTGTATACATTTGTAGTCAGGAGACCTGGATGTTAGAGGTGGCCTTCCACTTACAAGCATGTAACCATGGGCCAGTTCTGCCCTTCCCCTCTCAAGAACCCTGTTTCCACATCTGGAAGATAGAGATAATAATATCTTCCATGCCTATTCTCCAGGGGTGTTGTAGGGATTCCAGCAGATAATGGGAGTAAATATACCAAAGTACTATCTGCATCTAGGTATTCTTTATATTCCTGTGTCTTGGGAGTCAGTAGATGGGAGAGTCTCTTAGCAATTCTCCTCCCTAGCACCCAACTCCTTGGACTTGATCTTCAGCACTCCTCATAATCACAGGCTTTGTGCAGAACTCTTTGATGATCTCAAAACATCCTCACATTCCTGGGACAGCTAATAATAATAGCTAAGACTATTCTACTTAGCACATGCCAAACACTGTGTTGGGCATTTTGTATTCTTTATCTTGAATCAATGAAAGAATTCCGGGTGGTAAGTATTGATTTTTTGGTTAATGAGACAGTTTTTTTTGTGTGTGTGTATGTTGTGCTTTTATATCATATAACCCTTCATATAAAGCTCACATGTTAATCTTACATCAAGGAGAATTAAATAATCATTAAGAGGTGATAAAACAAAGAGGTCTGGGGGTATTGTTTAGTGGTAGAACATATGTCAAAAAAAAAGGAAAGAAAAGAAGAAAACTTTATAAAACAGCACAAGAATAGCTGAAGTGTGAAGTTCAGTGGGGGAAATGTACTTTTTTTAATAATAAGATGGAAATCATCCTTTTCACAGACACTGGGGAAATGCCAGCATTACTACCCCCATTTTACAATTAAGGAAAGTGGAGGATCAGAATAGTAAAATAACTTGCTCAAAACCACACAGCCCACAAACAGTTTGAGGCCAGAAGTTGAGCCTAAGTTTCATTGGATCTAAAGTCCATTTTCTTTTAACCATCCTAACATGACTTGCCTACAGAATCCTTGGCTGTTCTAAGCCCCATTGGCCCATATTCTTTCTTTCTACAGGCACAAGGCCAATAAAAGTTTGAAATTATGCATAAAAGCAAAAGTAACACTTAGGGCATCATTATCCATCCTTAAAAAGGAGTATTTGAAAGGTAGATTAGGGTAGGGATGAAGATTTGTGGCTGAGATAGATGGTGAGGTTTACCTATCCAGGAGAAAACTACAGAAATGGTCCACATGAACACTCCTGGGAGAGGATATAGATACTGTCACGTTCTGGGCACAACTCACTGTGAATGAATCCAATACACATTACTAAGTGCCTTCTATATGCTAGTGCTAGGCTACAGTGTTCAGATGTGGTTTCTGCCTCCTATAAACATTTGACAAGTCTGAACTGATGAAATACTTTTGTTAAACATTTTTAAATTACAATGAAAAATGCAAAAATTGCTAATACTTGACAGGTTTTGGAATAAGGCAGGAAATGGACAAAGGGAAAATGAGAGCTGGGGCTCATCTTTGGTTTAGTTCATCTTCCCATAGAGAATATTGAAGCTTGTGTGCTAGTCCTCCCAGTACCTAATGTAATTCAGCCTTAGAGACCTCAGAGCATGAGCTCCAGTAGTGCACAGCCATTTGGGGCTGTCTTAGCTATATAGTCGGCACATCATCACACACATTCCTCAGCCCTGACAGCCCTCCACCATCTGCCTTCCTTTTGCCATCCTGGGTTTCAGAAGAATGACAACTAAGTCTGACGGTTGTAGAGGATCATGGCTACTCAATTGCTGGGAAAGTGAGAAGACAGGATAAATGATTTTAAAAACAAATAATGCAATGTAATGTTTTTACAGAGTCTTGGCATTTACAGTGCTATGGCATCTATTGCCTCATCTGTTTAGACTTGCTTCTCAGAATAAATAACCTATGAAATAAAACCTTTACTGTATGTATTTTACAGATAGGAGGACAAAAGCCCAGAAAAGGTAGTGTATACTAATCCTAGGAGGCAAGAGATTAGCAAAGTACAGGAAAAATACATATTCCTGAGTACAATAGAGAGGATCTGATCAGGGAAGACTTCCTGGAAGTGACCCAAGAGCTGAGTCACAATTATGACACAATTATGAAAAAAACACAATTGTGAGGCTGGAGGTGTAGATCAGTGGTGCAGTACTCACCTAGCATGCATGTGGCCCTGGATTTGATCCCATCATCACACAAAAAAAGAAAAGAAAAAGAAAAGAAAAAGAAAAGAAAAGACTTATTTTAGCCAAGGTGCACACCTGCAATTCCAGTGACTGAAGAGACTGAGGGAGGATCATAAGTTCAAGGCTAGCCTGGATTACACAGTGAATTCAAGGACAGTCTGGGAAACTTACCAAGACTATGTTAAAATAAAATTAAAAAGCAGCTGGAGGTGTATCCCAGTGGTAAGAGTGCTTTCCTAGCTTACATGAGGGCCTGGGTTCAATCCCCAGTATCGCAAAAATCAAACAAATAAACAAACAAAAACCTACACAATTATGCACTGAATAGATAAAAAAGGAGTGCTATGACTCCAGGTAGACGACTTTGCAAAGGCTTGAAAACCCAAGGAAGGCTGGAGAGGGAGGAGTGAGATGATAATGACAATGACAACTAGGACAATGTCAGCAGCTAACACTTTGATGGCTTAACTGTATGCAGATAGTGTCAGGCCAGATACTTTTCTAAATGGTTTATCTACATTAATTCTCACACTTACCTTGTAAGATAGACACTTTTATTATCCCCATTTTAGAGTGAGAAAAGTAGGGCAAAAAGAAGTTAAGTGCCCTACGGATAAAGGCATTTAGAACTGATCATATGTGTTAATTTAAGAACCATGAATTTTATCCAGAGAACCAAGAGCACCTCACCTCTTTCTCTCTAAGCTTGAAGACTTCTTAGCAGAGAAAAGACCGGCACAGATTTGTGATTTAGAAAACTTTCTGAGGCAGGGTAGAGAAGGGTTGGAGAGAGGGGAGAAAGTGGACTCTGGTTAGGCTATTTGTCTAGACCTGGACAGATAGTGAAGAATAGAGAGCAGAGAAGTATCCCCACAATCCCTAGTGTTGATGGGTAAGAATTTTTCCCTCACATCTCCACTTCCTCTACCTGTAAAGGCAAAATAATATGTTTTCATCTACCTGCCTCAGGAATTGCTTGAAAATTAATGGGGCAGAGGCCTGGCTGGCTTTCATGTGTCAAACAATACCCTTGTACTAGTGCGGGTGTACATGAAACGCTGAATATATAAAATGTGCTTTGATGGAGGGCCTGGGAGTAATTACAGCCACTAATTACTGTTAATTTTACCACAGCTTTGGAAACCTGAACTTTCTCAATGATTCAAAAAGAGATTGCAACCCCTCTGTCCCATTAAAGGAGTTACAGAGGCAGACAAGCAATTTCTCACAGGCTCCATTCTTTCATTATGTTCAGTGGTTCTGCTACTGGAATACAGAAAGGTAAACCAATAATTTGCTCTTTTAGAACCAAAATGTACAAAGAACCCCTATGGTTTTATTGGCTCTTTAAGAATTTTTTCCTTTTCTTCTCTCTACACCAAGTACAGACATAAGTATTATGTGTGTACATGGAGAGGAAATCAATATTTAACAGAAATTTTAATTCTTGGGACACCAGGACCCCTGGAATTTACCAGTGATGTAGTAAGGGAATGGCTCCCCTAACTTTTCTTCAGATTTCGCACCACTTTGTTTCCAAAAATATTAATTTCACCATCTCATAATGGCCAGGCAGAGGACCGACACTCCCACTTCCAGAATCCCAGGAAACTGATAGCTGGGCCACTCTGTTGGTCTCAAAGCCTCATTTGCATCACGTATAACATGGATCTGAAAGATAGTCCATGCCTGCCAGGACTGGCCTGAGGATGAGATAATGTTCGTGATAGACAAACTATATAAATGTCTGCTATTAGGAGAATTGGGACAAGAATGTTGTTGTTAGGTGCCATCCAGTCGGGTCCAACTCATAGTGACCGTCATAGAGTTTTCAATGGCCAATTGTTTTGGGAATGGACTGCCACATCCTTCTCCCATTTTGCGATGCTGGGGATGCTGGGGATCGAACCCAGTACTTCAGAGAGCGCAGAGCAGCGCTCTACCAACTGAGCTAAACCCCAGCCCCAGAACAAGAACAGAGGGAATGAAAAAACTTGAAGGAAGGTGTGGAGAATGGGAGAGAGAAATTGAGGGAGTCTGCGGTGGGGGTGGGGGACAGGGTAAGGAGAAGCACTGCAGTCTCAAGCCGCAGTTCTCACCGCAGTTCTCAGGTGAAACTACTGAGAATCTCTGCCGGGAGCTGTGCGGGCGCCGGAGGTCCTAAACCAGAGGCCGCGCGGAGGGCGGGTCTCCCCGGGGTGGGGTCGGGGGCGGTGTCCCGCCACCGCAGGTGAGTATCGGTTTTCCTCTCCCCGGCTTTAGGACGGGAGGAGGCGGGAGCAGCTTCCCGGTCCCTGATCCTATCACGGGCGGTGCAGGGCCGGCTCGGCCCTCTGTGGGACGGGGACTGGGGGAGGGGAAGAATGTGTCACCCAAATGCCACGGGGCGAGTCGGAGCAAACCAGCAGGGCAGGTTGAGCGGAGTATAAGAGCGCCAGGGAGCGGCCGGGCGGCAGACGCCCGCAGACGGTCCCAAGCCTCGTAGCCCGCGCTCGCCGAACCTCTGCGCCGCGTCCGCCCCTGTCCGGTCCGCACTCTTCAGCCCCACCATGGCCGGGGGCCCAGGCCTCGCGCCGCTCCCGCTGCTGGTGATGCTGGTGCTGGCAGCAGGGGTGCAGCCCGCAGCCGCGCAGAACTGCACGTGCCCCACCAACAAGATGACCTCGTGCGGCCCGGACGGCCCCGGAGGCCGCTGCCAGTGCCGCGCGCTCGGCTCCAACGTGGTGGTCGACTGCTCAACGCTGACGTCCAAGTGCCTGCTGCTCAAGGCGCGCGTGAGTGCCCCCAGGAGCGGCCGCCGGCTGGTGCGGCCGAGCGAGCACGCGATCGTGGACAATGATGGCCTCTACGACCCCGAGTGCGACCACGAGGGGCGCTTCAAGGCGCGCCAGTGCAACCAGACTGCCGTGTGCTGGTGCGTGAACTCGGTGGGCGTGCGTCGCACGGACAAGGGCGACCTGAGCCTGCGCTGCGACGAGCTGGTGCGCACGCACCACATACTGATCGACCTGCGCCACCGCCCGGCCGCGCGCGCCTTCAACCACTCGGACCTGGAAGCCGCGCTGCGGCGCCTCTTCCACGAGCGCTACCGGCTGCACTCCAGGTTTGTCGAGGCGGTGCACTACGAGGAGCCCATCATCCAGATCGAGCTGCGCCAGAACGCGTCGGATAAGGTCCTTGGCGACGTGGACATCGCTGACGCCGCTTACTACTTCGAGAGGGACGTCAAGGGCGACTCGCTGTTCTTCGGCCCCAGCGACCTGGACTTGCGAGTGCGTGGCCAGCCCCTGCACGTGGAGCGGACGCTCATCTACTACCTGGACGAGAAGCCTCCCCAGTTCTCCATGAAGCGCCTCACCTCCGGGCTCATAGCCGTCATCGCAGTTGTCGTGGTGTCCCTTGTCGCCGGCGTAGTCGTCCTGGTTATCACCAAACGGAGGAAGTCAGGGAAGTACAAGAAGGTGGAGATCAAGGAACTGGGGGAGTTGAGAAATGAGCCGAGCTTGTAGGTAACCGGCGGGACAGGGTTGGAGCGGGTACTGGATTTCGGCATCATTCCAGACCAAAGAGAGTCACGCGTGATTCTTGATGTGAAGGAGGCATTTCTCCTCCCCACATCCTACGGTCTCCCTCCCCTCTGCGCACACACCTAGTTTTGAGGTCACCTCTTTCTATTTTCTGTCTTGAAAGAAGCATTTCTAACATTCCTTGCCTTTGAGTTCAAGAAACCTGACTTTGAGAGTAAGGAAAAGATAGCGCGGCTTCCTGCCTAAGAAACAGGCATCTGACAACCCAGCGGGGTTTGTGAGTGACTGAATTGATCTGGAAGGCTTAAATAGGCTTAGATGGGAAGCAGCGCTTTCACTGTCTTAGATTTAAGTTATTTGATGAGCTCCCCTACTGTCATGGCCTTCTCCAAAGGCCCTCCTCCTTCCAAGGAGAAAAGGATTTTGCTAATTGGACCTGTGTAGTGTCCTCATGTACCATCCTTTTTATTATCGACCACTTCTCTTGCCACCAGGAAAGAAGAAGCCTCTTTCTGCTGTCTGAACACATTTTAGATGTCTTTGTTGGAAAGCACATTGGAAAGCAGAGCCAGCATCTATTCCTCAGCTTATCCTTGGTACAGCTGATATAATTGTTTTCTTTTGTAAAATGTTTGTACATAATGCCATCTTTGATAATGCTGTTGTGATTTTTTTTTTAAACACGAATTTAATAAAGTACGGGAAAGCTACAAACCAAAAGATGGAGTTTGTGAAAACTCCCTCCAGATTTGTAATAGCATTGTGGTCTCCTCTACTTTCCCATTACTTGGGTTTTGACTTTCCAATTCTAATACTTTTTTGTTTTTGTTTTTTCCAAAAGCAGCTATTTCATGTTACCACTCTCTTTTTTCCTTAGATTCTAACTGGCTGGTATAAATGTTGTTCTTTCTAGGTAAGATTATTTAGAAACCTCCACACTGCAGCTGGATCACTGTGGCATCCAATCCCATCAGATCTCAGAAGCTAAGCAGAGTAGGGCCTGGTTAGTACTTGGATGGGAGACTGCCTGGTAACACCAGATGCTGTAGGCTTGGGAGAAGGACCTGGCAACCTACTCCCAAAAATCATTCTGCCATTGAAAACCCTGTGAATAGCAGAGAAGCACTAGCAATAATATTTCACCTGTTGTATGTAGGGTTGCTATGAGTCAGACACCGATTGGACGGCACCTAACAACAGTGCAGAAGGGTAATTTGAGGCAAGAAACTAAAATTATGCTGCAATCATGGTGAAGGGGCTGGGATTTAGCTCAGTTGGTAGAGCACTGCGCTGCAGTCTCTGAGGTCCAGAGTTCAATTCCCAGCACCGCAAAAATGAGAGAAGGACCTGGCAATCCACTCCCAATGCAATCCCGAAACAATCAGCCATTGAAAACCCTATGAGGGTCGCTATGAGTCGGATAGCGACTCAACGGCACCTAACAACAACAACAATCACGGTGAAAGGGGTGGGCAACCTTCTTTGGCTGTCTCTAAGTAAGACTTACCACCAGTGTAGAGAGAAAGCACTAATTTGTTTCACAACCTGTATCTCCTCTGAATCCCAGCCCTACTTTGAAATTGGAGATACTCTTCTCATTTAGCCCATGGGCAAATTTCTTAATCTGAAAGTGTTGTGGTGCTAAAAGGCCAAATGACTTTCCCATGTAACTATAGCCCTATGATCTGGCTGTGTGTATACAGGTCATTTCCCCAAACTAGAAATGTTCTTTGTTGTTGTTGGGTGCCCTTGAATCGGATCTGACTCACAGAGAACCCATGTATAACAGAACAAAACAGTACTCAACACTGTGCCATGCACACAATCTTTTTATGTTTGAGTCCATTGTTCCAGCCACTATATTTCTTATTGTAAGTCATGCCACATCAGCAAAAGGCGGTCTGAGGGGCTTTAATCCATTCTTGCCATTAAGGTTGACTCCACTTTGAGGAGGCAACTCTTCCCCAGTCATTTCTGGAATGTCATCCAGCCTGGGGGGCTTAGTTTCCAGCACCATATTTAACAGTGCTTTTCTGCTATTCATAGGATTTTCATTGGCTAATTTTTTTCTGGAGGGGGCTGCCAGGTTCTTTTCCCTATCTTAGTCTGGAAGTTCAGCTGAAATCTATCCACCATGGTGGTCTTACTGGTATCTGAAATACCTGTGGTATAGCTTTCAGCATCACAGCAATATGCAAGCCCCCACAGCACAACAAGCTGACAGACATGTTGGGGAGTAATGTGCTTAGAAGATTTTTATTTCTTATTAGCTGTAAAAAACAGTCAGTGACTCCTTCCTCCCTTTTACTCATTCATATTCGTTTATGTAAAGCCAACTGTGGTGTGGTAGAGCAATCTAGAGGTAAACAAGTTACTGTAATTCCAGGAAAGTTGATGTTACAATGGGTATGTATAAAGGAGGGAGGGGTTGGTATAGCAAATACTCCACAACAAATAAGGTAGATCCAGGACTTCAGTTTCTCCCCCAGAAATCCATGTCATGCTCCTCATCCCACCCCACCTCAAATATCTCTGCTGACCTCTCAAGACTGAAGCACCAATAACCATGGGAGAGACGGGCCTCAGCTACTGTCTTGGCAGCTTGGGGCTGTGAGTGTTAGGTGCTGGTGAAGTAGGTAGTTTAGGACCCAGACACTTCAGTCTGCAGCCACCTCAGCTAGGGAGAAACTGTTTTCTACCCTCTAACTTCCTCTCAGGCTCAAAGGGACTTGACTAGGTGGATGTGGGCTGGGTCTTCCAGAAAGGATGGTGGTGGCAGAAGTGTCCAAGGTTAGAACAGGGAGAGTTGAGACTCTGCACTCTCGCTTCCTGGGTGCTTTCTCCTTCCCTGAGTCAGCAGAGGGACTTGGAGATCTTCTGCCTAACCCCTCATTTCACGGGTTAAAAGAACAAGCAGTTTCTCAAGATTAATGCTTCTGTGACACAGCTGGAACTAGAAGGGCTCATTGTTTCAAGAGTCACTTCAAAAAGCTATCATTTGACTTCCTAGAAAATAAACAGATTAGAATGGCTTCCTGAGAAAGCCCATTGCTCCAAAACAATGTCCCTTCTGTATAATATTTAAGTTTCTGTGCTAATTCCAGATGGTGACTGCCTGCATTCTAAACCACTCACAGTTCAAAAAGCACTTTCATATGTGTAATCTGAGACATTGACTTACTGGAAATAACTCTGAACAAAGTCACTAACTCTGTTCAGTGAAACTACAAATCCCTTTCTCACTATTGTAAAGATAAAATGAGGTCATTGGTATGAGCACATAAAACAATCCAGGCACTTGGTGAACGTTTAGTATATTTAAATTTTTCTCTTTTCTAGATTATATACACACATGAGAAAACATAAGAGTTTAGGAGGCTGACTCAATTCAAATGCACATCCTTCCTGTCCCAAAGCCAGTGTTTAGAACCTTTGGCGTCCTGGCCAGATTGCTGTCCCATGCACCTAGCACGTGGGATACCTTTCTTCTTCATTTCCTCCAAGCCCCTCATGCTTCTCTTTTGAAACTCAGCTTGCCTTTACTGAGGACAGGATGCCTGAACCAGCTACCTTTAGGGGTTTACCTTTCACCTCCAGTATTCCACTTCTTCCCAAATTTACCATTCACTGCTTTCAGCTCAGGCCTGGGGCTGGGCTTGAAAGGAATGTGAGAGAAGCAGGTGTGGCTCACCCAGCAGGTCGCAGCTTGTCTTCTGAGTCTTCAACAAGCTCACCTGATTTTCTTATAACAAGGTCACCAGGACTTTCTCCACTCTTGTTATTTCCTTAATTAGATCAGTTATTAAAAAATTACCCATCTCCTTAGCCACTTACATATTTTTTGCTTCACAATTTTCTAAGTAGAATGTTAGAACTGAAAAGGTCATTTAGTCCAATACCCCCATTCTACAGATGAGGAAACTGAAGCCCAAACTGACTCTTCCCATCTAACGTTCATTCCACTTACCTCTCGAACTAGTCTATTGTGGTTTACTTATTTTTCTTTGAATATTTCTGTTCTTAAGTTGTGGTTATTTTTTAGCTTTTGAATATCATTTAAGTGGGAGAGATATTTTTGTTAAATATAAAATGAATAAGCTTTGATGTTATCTGGCTGTTTTTGCATTTGTAAAATAGGTATAGTTTTATCTAACATGGTTGGTTTTAAAGATTAGACTTAAGATCTGAAAAGATAGAGGGTTTAGTGAAAGTCTCACTCCAGTTTGAATTATATCATCACCCTAACAACCTGTGAATAATATTTTTAGTTTTGATTGACCTAATTACAGGGAAATGTGATGCGTACTTACACCCCACTTTTTATGAGAACCTTTCCATTCCTACACCCATCTAGTTTAGGAAGGCAAGAGCACCCTTGGAAGCTACCTGTTTATAGAGACAGAGCCACGGCCCATCTGGTCTGTATAAGACAGTTATGGCTAGCAAGATGGCACCCTAATCTTCTACTATGATGTGAGAAACAAATATGTTTCTTTTTAAACTATAAGTTTAGTATCCCTAACCCTAAAATTCCAAATGCTTCAAAATCTGAAGCTTTTTAAGCATTGACATGATGCCACAGTGGAAAATTTCACACCTGACCTTATGTAATGAGTGCTAGTCAAAATGCAAGTGTACTACTACAAATACTATATAAAATTACCTTCCGGCTAGGTGTGTAAGGTGAATATTAAATGTAGTGAATTTTGTGTTTAGAGTTGGGCACATCTTCAAGATATTTCATTGTTTACGATCCAAAACATCAGAAATCCGAAACACTTCTCATCCCAAACATTTTGGATAAGAGATACTCAGCTTGTACTTTGTCACCGAGTCTCTGTAATGGTATTTTATTTTATTTTAGCCTACCTGATATGGCTAGCTATATTACTCCTGTAACAGAGGAGAAAACTAACAGACTGAGATGCTAACTTACTTGCCCAAAGTCACACATCTATTAAGGGGATATTTGAGTTTAGAACTGAGGAAAATTAGTTGTCCAGTCTATATTCTTAACCAATATGCTGAACTGCCTCTTGTACTTGGTGAAATTGCAAGCCGGAATATACTAGCTTTTTGTTGTTGTTTTAACAAATCACCACAAACTTTGTGAGTTAAATCATACTTTTATTATCTCATAGTGCTCTAGGTCAGAAGTTCAACATAGTTTCACTGGGCTACAGTCAAATACCAGCAGTGATTTTTTCCTTTCTGGAGATTCTAAGGTAAGGGTTTTCTTTTTTCCCCCCCTTTTTTTTCCTACTTATGCAGGCTGTTGGGAGAATTTACTTCCCCTCAGTTATAAGACCAATATCTTCACTGTCTCGCTTGCTGGAAACGGTCCTTTTCCCAGTTTGCAGAGGTAGCTCACATTCCTTAACTCATATTCCCCTTTGTCTTCAGAGCTGGCAGTGGCAGTAATTTTATCTCTCTGGCCCTTCTTATATTGTCCCATCTCTTTTTGACTACAGCTGGGACAGGTTTCCCATGTGTGAGGACTCATGATTAGAATGGGTCCACCCAGATAATTTGTTTGAGATAATATTGTTTCAAGGTTGGAACTTTAAAAACATCTACTGAGTTCCTCTAGGCATAGCGTCCCCTATGGGTAGGGTTACATATTCACAGGTTCTGATGTAACTAGGCATGTAGGTTCTAAAATCATCAGCATTAAGTGAAGTTTAAGAAACAAAAATTGATGAAAGCAAAGTGAATTTATTTAAAGTGTGGCCAAACCAAAGAGAAAAACAGTTGTTTCAAAATTTTCTTCATCTTTTCCATGATAGACTGCCATATTTTATAGTGAAGGTGAGACCAAGAGCTGAGACAAAGGCTGGAACAAAAGCCAGGAAATATGTAGATTTAGCTGTTAGCAGATGTTATCTTGGACTAGGGTGGGGTATTTCCCTCCTGGGCACTGACAATTTTAGGTTTTCAGCTTGGGGTCTCCTGCTGAATTTTTATTTCCCCAGGGTCTGATTTCATCCTAGCATGAGAAGTCATTTTTATTATTTATACCATAATTTTGGTATTAGAACACAGATATCTTTGGTGGTGGAGGACATTATTCTATCTACCACACAGAGAATGGCTCCTAAGTCTACGCTCTTGACTAGTATGCTATACTTCTTCTAATAAACTGCTAGCTAGGGTACACATTGGTGTTTAGTTGTTGCTATAAACTGAATGTGTTACCTCAAAGTTCATGTGTTGAAGTCCAATCTCCCAATGTGATGGTATTAAAAAATAGGATTGAGGCCTTTATAAAAGAGGTTCCAGAAAGATCTTTGACCCACTGCCATATGAGGGCACAGCAAAAAGATGGCTGTCTATGAACCAGGAAGCTGACCCTCACCAGACACTGAATCTGCTAGTCTCTTGATCTTGGACTTACCAACCTCCTCTGGAACTGTGATAAATAAATTTCTGTTGTTTGTATGCCACTCAGTCTCTGGTGTTCTGTCATAACCACTCAAGCAGACTAATGCAGCTACAAAAGAGCTCTTTTCCCTATAGCCTTCTCTTTTATTTCTATTTTAACAGTTTCTTCTGAGGAGGAAAATAAACTCTTGGAAGAATTATTCCTATAATCCCACATAGGGTCACAGTGGATGCCTGACATCCAATACACTCCCGGGAAATGTATGCTGAATTAGACTGGAAGAAAAGGCTGCCAATTATCAAACATGTGGAATGTGCCCAACAGCATCCTATAAGCTTTACCGTCATCATCTTACATATTTCACAGCAACCCTATGAACGTGGAACATATTCTGATTTTCGTGTTTTACTGACAAGGCAACCAATACCATAATGAAGAAGTCACATAGCCGGAGTGCCACTAGAGTTCAAATCCAGAGTTATTCTCTAGAGCCTGCTGTCTTACCACTAGGCCTTAAACCACTGTAGGGCAAAGAACTACTTTCCGCAACAAATAGAGATGATGTAATGGGAGGCATATTCTCAGGGACCTAGACCAGATGCCTCCAAGGCCCATTTAGGAACTTCACAGATTTCTTTTTCAATCAAGCACATCTTGGTGGACATCTTCAAGTTGTAATTTCCTTCCTAGAGCCATCCTCTGCCACTGCTAACTATCATCAGAGGTTTCATTAATGTGTTTTATGATGAGGTCAAGAAAAGGATTATTGGATGGGAGGATTGGGGCTAGGCCCATTCCCTATTAGGGAATACACTGAAAACAGGAGGGCTGTGCCCCCAGACACACAGCAAGCTATTTTCCTCCACTTCAGTGGAAATTCCCAGGTCCATGCTGTAAAAAGAGGCCAAAAACAGCTTGGTGAGAATGGAGAGGGAAACAATCCACAATGAGAGTCTGAACACAGCCAATTGCTATCTCAGGCAGCTCCACTTACCAAGGCATTCTGGCTCCTTGGGAGGAATGGGACCTTGACTAAATTAGGGGAACCTATTAGAAGTCTCATGTCCTCCTGGCTCCCTCACCAAATGTGGCTGAGTCTCTTTTGTCATCCTGGTACTTTATCTTGTTTTGGGACACTCTTGCAGGAACTGCCCTGGCCTCCTAAATGTTTTTTGTTATTTGTTTGTTTTGTTTTGTTTTGTTTTTAAGAGGGGCTCACTATGTAGCCCAGGCTGACCTTGTACTTGCTATCCTCCTGTCTCAGCCTCCCAAGTGCTGGGATTATACGTGTGCACCACCATATCCATCCAAATGCTTTGATACGAAGCATGTTATCATGAGCAACTGGAGCTGCACATTACAGAGGTTTGGGAAGAGGTACTGAGATAGGTCAGCAGAGGAGGCTTCAAGTCCTGGTTCTCACTTTGTATCTATGTTACATTGGATATGGCAGTTCACCTCCCTGAGCTTCACATTCGCATTATAAAATAGGTCTGCTTATTCTAGCTCATAGAGCTCTTATCTCGGGGGACTGAGGTGAGCTTGAGTGAATGGCCAGTTTGCCCCATGCTGGGTATGGCTGGGGTACAGAGGCCCTGAGTGAGTGTGAGTGGTCACCATGAAGCAGTCATAAGTTGGGCCTCCTGCGTCCTCAGACATGCAGAGCATTGATCATTTGTTTATTCCTTCAAATATTTTTTGCCTTATTTTATGCTAGTACTGTACTAGTTTGGAGAATAAATAACAAATTGAACAGATTTCTCTCATGTTTGTTTATCATATTTTATTTACCCAGCAGCCTCACAACCTTCTCAATGGAGGAACACACCTGTTATTTGAGTCTTTGTGGGAGGCCAGATGGTACTGCTTCCTGACAGGTGGGAATCTGGGCATGAGACCTGGCTCAGCCAATTGAACTTTCCTGCCAGGGACATAGATTTAGAGCACAGATAGCCATAAATCAGGCCAGCCAAGAAATTACTCATAGCATCATCATCTTTGCCAGGAGCACATCTTCTCCACAGGTGTCAAATGTCCATCAGTGGCGAATCCCAGGCAGTTTTCCCATTGCTTGATGACCATCTTGTCTGCTGCACAGCCACCCTTAACTCCTGGTCATTTTCAATGTCTGATTTCCAACTTTCCCATCGATTCTATCAACTTACCCTAAATCCTCCAATAAATTCCTTTTATGCTCAAACATAGAATCAGTTTCTTTTATTTACAACCAGGGATCCTGACTAGTGTAGCCTCTCCTCTTACCGAACTTAAAGGCTAGGGGCTAAGATGGTTATTAATTCCATAATCACACAAGTCAGGGCATAACTGAAAAATGAGATAAGAGTTCTTAAGAAAAAGAACAAAGATGGGATCTCTCAGTTTCCTCACTTGTAAGATGGGAACAATAATATAACTACCTTCTCATAGGGTTGGTGAAAGTAGTGAAAATCTTAGGGCATGTAAAACTCTTGAACTAGTTCCTGGCAGACAGTGAGCACTCATACATGATGTTAGCTGTTATTAAAGTTATATGGAATCTGAACACACAGGGAACTTCTGCAAACTCCACGAAGGGAGATGCTGCTTTGTTTTATTCATCTTTGTGTTCCAACAGGCAGCACAGTGCCTGGGGCATAGCTGGTGATCAGTTAGTTCTGACTGGATAGATGGATGAGTGGATGGATGGTTAAGGTACATGGAGATGTGTCCCAGTTAAGAGACCTGGCCTTGGAGTTTAAATAAGAGTCAAATGTGTCTCTTTGGTATATGGGATCAATTATTCTCGGAGTCAGATTTATATCTTCCCACCCATAGTTCACATTCAAAATAATATTCAGAAGCAAAAAGAAGAAAAACAAAGCTTCTTAGAATTCCATGAAGTTTTGGGGAGGTTTTTTGTTTGCTGTTTGTTTGTTTTTGAGACAGGGTTTCCCTTTGTAGTCCAAGCTGCCCACACACTTGAAATCCTTCTGAATGCTGGGATTATAGACATGTGCCACCATGCCTACCTCTGTGAAGTTTTCTTAAGGAAAAGTATTCCATAATATATTTTTGAGTAGGATAAATACAAAATGATAAACAAGGAAAGGTAGCACAATGTAATAGGCAAAAAGTAAAAATAGTTTTATTATATAAAGAACTTAGACTCAAATTAATTAGAAGAATGGTTATTTAGTTCGGGACTCAGCTAGATACCATTGTGCAAATTAGGAAGGATGACCTTTTCTGGGCAATTAGAAACAGGTCCTCAATCTAGTTGCGCTCAGCTTTACAGTACAGAGCTTGGCAGGTACACAAGTAGGAAGGTAGCTTTGTAAGGGGAAAAAATGTTCCCTCAGCTGAGGGTAAATAGGCAAGTGATTAGAGTCAGGCTGAATATCAGCCTTTGTGCAGCATAGAACAATTCTGTGAAATAGCCCTGACTTCAGTAGAAGATGGACAAAAGTCATGAACAAATAATATCTTTAAAAATATACTAATATTTCCAGTGACAGAATAAGTTAAAAATACAAGAGGATAAAAATTTTCTTTGTGAAGTGAGTAAAACTGATGTTACTCAGTAATGCTGGGGTGTTAATTGGCGAAATCTTTCTGGAAAACATGTTGACAACTTTCACCAAGAACTTTAGATGTTTCTAGAGTTTATTTTTCTTAACTTCCCAACACCTTGTCAAGGAATTTATCCTAAGGAAATAAACAAGTGATGCAAACAAAGATTCACATATAATATAACACACTTGTAATCCCAGCTACTAGGGAGGCTGAAGCAGGAGGATTGCAAGACCAAAGTCAGAGACAGACTATGCAAATTAGTGGGATCCTGTCTTTAAAAAAAAAAGAAGAAGACGAAGAAGAAACTGAGGGCTCAATGGTAGAGCACTTGCCTAGCAAGTGCAGATCCTGGGTTCAATCCTGTACTGACAAGAAATCAAAACTGACCATAACTGCTTTCTTTTCTCTGTCTTTTTCCTTCTTTTGTATTCTTAATTTTTGAGTAGAATGGCATAATTTTTATCAGTGAAGAAATGCATCATTTTACTTCACCTTTTGAAGAGTCTTCTAGGGCATAAGGAAAGGAAATCCATGGGTGTACCTCTTATTTGATGAGGCAGAGTGTGAGCCTTTGGATCAGCTAAGAGAGGCTTCCTGCTCCAGCAGGCGAGGAGCTAAAGAACCTGAATTATTTTGTGTGAAGATGGGAGAAAATGTTCTGGACTTGATGAAGGCTGGGTAGGGGCTCACTGGGTAGGATATTGGACCTTGTGTTAGTTTCTGGGCCTGCCATACAAGGTACCATAAACTTGGTGTCTTAAAATATGGTTCTGGAGGTTAGAAGTCTGAATCTAGGTATCAGCAGAATGTGGTTTTCTCTGAAGGCTCTGGGGAGAAATATTTCCTTTCATCTTGTAATCTGTGGAGGTGGCTGACAAGTCCTTGGCATTCCCAGCCTGGAACAGTGAGGCTGCAATCTCTGCTCCCTTCCTGTGGCTGTGTGTGTCTCTGTGTCCAAATTTCCATTTTCTTGTGTGAACACCTATCATTGGATTGGGGCCCACCTTAATCCAGTATGACCTCATCTTAATTTGATTACATCTATGAAAATCCTATTTTCAAATAAGGTCACATTCACAGGTTCTAGGTGGACATTCAGTTCATATTTGGGGTGAGGGGATGGAGATACTGTTCAACCCAGTTCAGACCCCTAGTGTATGACTTGATGAGAAAATGGAATTCTCATATTCCATTTACTTTAGAAATGATGCTGGCTGAATGAATGATTGAGTAAATCCTTTCTTGCCTTTACTCCCAATTTTTCACTTTAAGTTAGCTATGCATGTATGTTATATGGCTAGTGTCATTTAGGTAGAGATTTAAGAAAAGCCATCTTTCTCCTTCTGTGGGATAAAAAGGGAGCATCCATGAGAAGTGAGATAAGACAACTTGTATAAAAGAGATTCTGAGGGCCAGGCTCTGTGGTACATATCTCAGCAACCCAGGAGGCTGAGGTAAGAGGATCAAGTAACTGGAGGCCAGAGGCAGATTATGCAGTGCAGCAAGACCTTATCTGTAAATAAAATAATAAAAAAGAGGCTGGAAGTGCAGCATAGTAGTAGAGAAGTTGTCGAGCATGGGCAAGTAACTGAGTTCAATCTTTCAGTATTGCCAAAGAAAAGGGGGAGGACCCTGAAAAGGTAACACCAAGAAGTGTTGAGGTGTCCATGGAAGCAAGAGCTATAGATCAGAGTTGACATCTGTTAAGTAGAGACTCAGTAAGAAAAGAAAAGCTCATCAATGGTGTTGGTAGGACTTTCTATTTCTTCAACTATGTTTTTATATATCTTTCATAAATTATAATTTGCTGCAATAATAAGGAAAGACAAAGTTACTTTTAAAAAGGGCAGTTCAAAGTGATGTCCAAAGTGATTATTTACACTTTTACCCAGATCTTTAGAAAATGCTCAAAGAATTGGCAAACTGGGTTCTCCCTCTCTATAGTCTATGCAAGTTGCTAAATACTATTAAAACAAAAATCTTTATCCTCTGCCAGAATAATTATATTTATGAAATTATTCTCTTTGATCAGCCTGGGGGTTTTAAAAACTATCATTAATTTCATGAAGAAATCACCAGATGTTGTGTTCATGCCAGTAATTCCAGGTACTGAGGAGTCTGAGTCAGGAGTGTTGCTTGAGCCCAGGAGTTTGAAACCAATATGGACAACATTGTAAGACCTCATGTCAAAAAAAAAAATCAATCAATAGATAAAATAAAATAAAAATTAAAAAAAAAGGAAAATAAAATGGAAAAGAAAAGAAAAGAAAAAAGCCTGAGTGTGAAGCTGAGTGGCATAGCACCGGCTTAGCATGCAGGAGGTCCTGCATTTGATCCTCAGAATCACAAAAGAAATCTCTAAATAAAAGCAATAACTATCTTTTATATTAAATTTAGTCAGGACATGATATATTTGCCTAGTAGTCATATGAGAAAACTTACATTTTGTTATGATTTATCTGGGATTTGGCTCAGTTGGTAGAGTGCTGCTTTTATGTTCCCTGAGGCCCTGGGTTTGATCCCCAGCACTCCACAAAAGGGGAGAAGCACATGGAAGCCCACTCTAGAAACAATCCCCAAAGGATCAGCCATTGAAAACCTTATGAGTAGCAGAGAAACACTGACATAGTGCCAGATATGGCACAGTGTCTGAGAGTATTTCGTTCTGTTGTACATAGGGTCTCTATGGGTTGGACCCAACTTGACAGCACCTAACAACAACAATAGCATAATTTTGAAAACCAAAGGAACGTTCAAACCTATGAGTGACTAGACATTAGCCACTCAACTTCATCCATCACTATACTACAAAGGCGAACATAGAAGTAAACAGAATTCTTTCTGCCCTTAGAGATGTTACAGTTCAGCATGGTGGTAATGGGGAAGTAAGAGGGGAAACAAATAATTACAGTAATGTGGGTATGTGTATGATAAGGAACTGCAGGGCCTTGTAAGAACATCCAGCCCAGCAAGAAGAGCTGACATGATGTAGGGCAGATGTGGGACTCTGTTTAGGGAACACCTGTTTGAGAAAGTTATGTTTAATCTGAGACCTGGAGATAAGTAGAAGTTTGTCAGATCTAAGAATAAGAGGAATGGAAAATTAATTGAGGAGAACAAAAGGCAATACCTGAGTATATTAGTAAGGACTATTTTAGTTGCAGGGCTGGGATGTAGTTCAGTTGGTAGAGCACCACTCTGCACTCTCTGAGGTCCCGAGTTCAAATCCAGCACCACAAAAATGGGAGAAGGACATGGCAATCCACTCCCAAGGCAATCCCGAAACAATCAGCCATTGAAAACCCCATGAGGGTCGCTATGAGTCGGATACCGACTCCACAGCACCTAACAACAACAACAAATTTCAGTTGCAAGTGTTAGCAACTTGACTCAAATTGATTTAAGGGAAAAGGAAATTTATTGACTTATGTAGTTGGAAAGTGAAGGGACACAATTAGCTATAGTCATGGCTGGATCCAAAGGCTAAAGTAATGAAATAATGTTGTCAGGTTTCTGTTTTTAGTCCTTCCTCCCCCCCTCTTTCTTTCTTTCTCTCTCTCTATTTCTCTCTCTCTTTCTTTTCTTCTCCTTCCTTCCTTCCTTCCTTCCTTCCTTCCTTTTCTTTTCTTTTCTTTTTCTCTAAGAGAGAGCATCCTTATGTGCCTCAGGCTGGCCTCAAACTCTCAATCCTCTTGCTTCAACCTCCTGAATTCTGGGATTATAGGCAAGTACCACCATGTTCAACTTTCTCTGTTTCTTATTATATTTATTTTAAAAAATAGATTTATTATTATTCAGAATTTTCCAGAGGAAGAGAAAAATTGGGTTATCTATAGACCTATAGAAGAAGATTAATTATGAAGAATGGCTTATGTAATAATAGAGGCTGAGAAGTCCCACAATCTGCCCTCTGCAAGTTAGAAGCCCAGGAAGGCCAGTGGTATAGTTCCATCCCAAGCCTGAAGGCCTGTGAACCAGGGGAATCAGTGGTGTAGGAGCCAATCAGCCTGAAGGTCCAAGAAAGTAGAGTGCTGGGGGAGCCAGTGGTATAGGAACCAGTCCAATTTGAAGGCCCTAGGACCAGGGGAGCCATGGTATAGTTACAGTCCAAAGTGTAGGCCCAACAACCAGGAAGACCAACATCTGAGGGCAAGTGAAGATGGATGTCCCAATTCAAGCAGAAAGAGTAAATTTGCCCTTCTCCCATTTTCTTGTTCTGCCGGAACCCTCAATGAATTGGTTCATGCTTGCCCACATTGATGAGGATGATGTCTTTTCACGGTCTAACAATTCAGATAATAATCTTTTCCAGAAACACTTTCACAGACACACCCAGAAGTAATGTTTTACTAGCTGTATGTGCATCCTCAGCACAAAGTGATAAAATTAGCCATCACAATAAACTTTGCTTTTAGAGCAGTTTAAGGTTCACAAAAAAACTGAACAGAATTTATAGAGATTCTTTACATATTCCATGCCCCACATAGGCATAGCCTGCCCCATGTCAATATTCTCCACTAGAGTGGGATTACAGGCAGTCAGACACCATGTCCACTGAAAATTTCAAATTTACTGAAGTCATTTCCATTGATTGCACGGATTCAATTCCATAAATCATGCCTTTTGTATTGCATTAAAAAAATTATCCTCAAACTCAAGGTCACCTAGACTTTCTCCTACTTTATCTCCTATGTTGGTAGATTTAAAAATTTTTACATTTATATCTGTGATCCATTTTGAGTTAATTTTTTGTGAAAATGCAAGAAGTTGGTGTCTTTATTCATTTTCTTTGCATATGGATGTCCAGATGTTCCAGCACTATTTGCTGAAAAGACTATTTTTTTCCCCCATTGTATTGCCTTTGTTTCATTGTCAAAGTTGAGTTGACTATATTTATATGGATCAACTTCTGGACTCCCTATCCTGTTCCATTGGTCTATTTGTCTATTCTTTCAGCAATATTTCACTGTCTTGATTAGAGTAGTTTTATGGTAAGTCTTGAAGTTGAGTATTGTCAGTCTAAATTTGTTCTTTATTAATATTGTTTTGGCTATTCTTAGTCTTTTGCCTTTACATATAAATCTTAGAATCAATTCCAAATAACTTACCAGAATTTTTATTGAAATTGTATTGAATCTATAGATTAATTTGTGAAGAACTGCTATTGTGTCAATATTGAGGCTTCTTATCCATAAACATAGTATATCTCTTTAGTTAGTGATTCTTTGATTTCTTTCATTAGAGGTTTGTACTTTATTCTGAAATAATAGAGGATGGAGGCAGAGAATAAATTGATACATTTATAAGCCAAGGGGATCATTTTTATTGGTTTAGTGGTTTCAGCCTGGTACTTGGAGTCAGGCCAAACTTGGTCTCAGGTGAGTCTATAATCCCTTAGTAGGAATGACATACACAAATGCCCCCAGGTTTACATAAATGGGCAACTATCCAGGCTTGGTACATGCAAGACTTGCCTGAGTTAGTCATTTCCGCCCTCTGTTTTAAAGAGTGAATTAACCAGAATACCCTAGAAAGAACATTGGTAGCAGATGCCAATGGTGTTCACTCACGTTTCCCTTCCTGTTGATGCCTGGTCCATATTTTTGCACATCCTTGGATGTATTAGACAGCGTCATTGCTGTAGCAGAAAAACCATCCAAAATAAACTTATGGGGGGAGAGATTTATGAGAAGCTTAGAGTGAGAGGATTAGTCCATAAAGGCAGGAGGGCAGGCATGGTGGCAGCAGATGGCTGAGCCTGTGGCAGACAGCCTCACAGCATTGCAGGGCAGGAGTCAGAAAGCAACTGGGGATGTGGGTCTGGTAGTAAATCTCCAAAAGTCCATCCCATCATGACTCAGTTCCACAAACCTAGAACATGCCTCCCAAAGTTTCCATAGCCTCTACAAATAGCGTCACCATCTGGGGATGAAATATTAAGGTACATGACTTTTGGGGGACATTTTATATTCAAACCATGACATTGGCCCATCTTGCAACTTTTAGCACTTGAAGCTCTTTAACTGAGGCTTTCTCTGGCCACTCTGCTTCCACATGTAGGAGGCTGGAAGTGTCAGAATCACCCTCAGGACCTTCAACCAATGACTGGCAGGAGATGGCAGATAAATAGTTCAGATTCTTTAGTCCTCAGTTGGAAAACCTCTGAAGCCAATGTTGCACAGTGTCTCAGTCTTCCTCAGAAGGACTATACTCCATTTGCCCCAATTTGTAGCTAGTTTGCTAAGGCATCCTTTATTGGTACTATAGTTTGGGCATTGAGCATCCTCCTCAGGTCCATATGATAAAGGCTTAGTTCCTGGAGTGGTACTATGGGGAGTAGTGGGATCTATGGGAAGCGAGGCCTCAGGGAATGTCCTTAGGTCATTGGAGGGATGCCCTTGAAAAGGAATGTGAGACACCAGTCTCTTTCTCCTTCTCCTTCTCCTTTTCCTTCTCCTTCTCCTTCTCTTTCTCCTTCTCTTTGTCCTTCTCTTTCTTTTTCTCTTTTTCTTTTTTTCTTTTGTGTCCTGGCCATAAGGCGAAAGGGCCTCTCTGACACATGCTCCTACCATGATGTATTGTGCTACCTCAAGACCAAACAACTGGGCCAAACAGTCAAGGGCTGAAACCTCCAAAACTCTGAGCCAAAATAAATCTTTCCTCTTTGTAAGATGATTTATCCCAGCTATTTTTTATGGTAATGGAAAGCTAACTAACATAGTTGACTTCTTTTCCCTCCTGGTCTCATTTCTCTACTCCTCAGCTGGTGTATCCAAGGATACCCTCTCCCCCATTATTTGCTTTTGAGTCTTGCCTTAGAGTTTCCTTCTGGGGGAACTCCCTTTTAGACCACATTACATAAAGAGTTGCATGTGCAAAAGCATGGAAGTACAAGCATGGAAATCTTAAAACAAATTTAAGTAGTTGGGCAAATTATCTGCGAATCTGCTTCTTAATCTAGTGATCTCATTGATGAAGAATCAACTGGGGCTTAAAAATAAATGGGTACCATGATGTAATGACCCTATTTGATTTTGTAAATTGTGAGGGTAGAGGAGTTGGGATTGCTAATTTTCCCTGAAACCCTGGTTCTATACAGTGGCTGGAACATAGTGTATACTCCCTAAGTATTATTGAATCAATGGACTTATTTATTGCATTGAAATTAATTTATTACCATACACACAAATTTTAACAAATGTACCACTCTGGGTAGTGAGAAAAGATGTGCATAGTAGGAAAATGATGTATCTGGAAACTTTCTATACTTTCCAGTTAATTTTGCCGTAAATCTAAAATTTTCTCTCTCTCTCTCTCTCTCTCTCTCTCTCTCTTTCTTTCTTCTTTCTTTCCTTCCTTCTCTCTCTCTCTCTCTCTCTCTCTCTTTCTTTCTTTCCTTTTTTTATTTTTTCTTTTCTTTGTAGTACTTAGGGGTTGAACCCAGGGCCTCACCCATACTTTTTTGCATGCATTATACCACTAGACTGGGCTGCACACCTAGCACCTTTCTGAAAAGCTATTTATCTTGACTGGGTCTCACTAAGTTATGGAGGCTCCCTCTGGCCTTGAACCTGCAATCCTCCTGCCTCTGCTCCTTGAGTCACTGGCATTATAGGCATGCACCACTGCACCTAGTTAAAACGTTTCTAAAAATAGTCTTTTAATTAAAAAAATTCTGGTACTTATTATGCATTAGTATGCATTCATAATACATGTTCCAAAATATTTGTTAGCCAGAACTGAAGGACACTGAAAATTCAAAGAAATACCTTTCTTTGAACAGGTTAAGCCACATGGTGGTAATTCTTGAGGAGGGGGTATTGGTTGTATGCATCAATGAGGAAATAATAAAGTAAATGATGCCATATCATTTCCATAGAACACCATGCAGTGATTAAAATGGGTCACGCTGATCTATATGTATTGATATAGAAATTTCTCCTTCTATTGTTCAAGTGGTAAACTGGAAGTCATGGGAAAAAAATATATTGTATGACATCATCATGTTTTTAAAAACACCTAAATACACCCCAATTCTTTGGTGTGTAAGAGAGAGACTGAGTAGCAGATGGGGGAGAGGGGGTGGCAAGGTGATTTTTAAATCCCTTTTACTTCTCAAATTCTGTAATGTAAGAATAAAAGTTTATAGATCCTTTAAAAAATATACTGCTTTGACCTACATAAGAAAACTGTAAAACTTTATGGAGAGACGTAAAAGAAGACCTGGATAATTGGAGATGCATTCCAGTTTCCTGGATTGATAGCCAACATTGCAAACATATAAATTTCTCCCAAAGCAATATAAGATTAACAACAACAACAAAATCAAAATCTTGGTGCATTTTGGCAAGGGGGTGGAAAAATAGCTCTACAGTTCATCTTGAAGTTTAAATGTGTAAGAAGAGTCAGACAATATTAGAAAATAAAATGGATATTATAAAGTTACAATAGTTAGAATCATGTACTAGTGCCAGAGCAGATAGACCAAGGAACAAAAGAGAAACTCCAGAAACATGAGAATTTAGCACATAACACACATGGCACTTCAAATCAATGAGGATAGAATAGATTATTTAGTTAGTTGTCAGCACAGCAGTTAACTTGGTGGTCTTACCAAGCGGATGGCATATACATGAGACTTTTGTATAAGCTCTACTGGTCTAATCATTCAGAAAATATTTTAGGTTATATATTTCCTCTCCTACCTTAGGACAAAATAAATTCCTAGTAGATTAAATATTTTAAAATATTTAAGAGTAAAATCTTTAAAGTAATTAAAGTAGTAGCAAAAATATTGGTAAATATGTAATGTGGGTTTAAGACATACTGTAAATATGATCTCAGAGGCTTCTGCCTCTGAGAATGACAAAATGAATAGATTTGCCCATATTAAAGTTTTTAAATTAGGTATACTTGTATACATGAATTAACAAAATAGAAAGACAAACACCAAGTGGGAAAAAAATGCTATATACATGACAGACAATTCTTAAATACATACAAAGTTTTTATAAGCAAATAAAATAAAAATGAATATTTTATAGAAAAATGGGTTAACAGTATGAATAGGCATTTGCTAAAGAAATTCAAACAGCATATAAGCATGAAAAAGTATTTATCTCATAAGGAGATAAATCAAAGGAATTCACATTAAAATGATGAAGAAGAACATTTCATCCTATCAATATTTTAAGTATTTTAAATATTTAAAGTTTTTTAATCCTGCATTTCAAGAGGGTAACATATCAAAATGTCAGCAGTGGTTATTTTACGGTAGTAGGGTTAAGAATAATTTTCTTTGTTATGTTGCTTTTATGTGGCATTAATATTTTACTTGTGCAATACGGAAAGATTGTTTGTACCAACACTTAGAAAAGTGTTCATCTGGAACTTCTGAGGAACTAGTCTCTGATGACCAAGCAAGGATGTATCACAGCTATGGCCTTCCCCTCTGCCTCCATCTGGAAACCACCAACCATGTCGAATTATCCTGGTACCCAACTTCATGAACTAGACCCTAATGACTGCTTCTTAGACAAGAAGAATGGGGCTGGAGGCAGGAAGACCGGTCAGGATACGGGTGCAATAATAATCCAAGTGGCAATTATAAAAACACACTGGGCCTTGGTTTGATCATTCTCTTCAAGCAAAATAAATAAATAAATTAATAAATAAATAAATTAATTAATTTATAATAACGTATCTGCTTATGTCACGTAGGAAGAAGGACTGATGTAACAAGAAGGTAAAGGAAGTCAAATATATAGATGAAGGAAATGCCAAGCTAATTTTGGTTGGAATAAGCCATATAAATGGAGATGTTGAAATTTTTTAGGTCAGGGTGATTTCAAATTCATAATCAGCCATTTCAACCATGTGAACACTCATGCACAGCATGTATTCAAGAAGAACGAGGAGGCACTTCAGTCAAGATTGCTGTCCATGCATTGCAGCCCACCAAATCTTCAACTTTCATCAAACCCTGTAATCATTTCACCTGGTTTTCAGCATTGCCTCTAGATAAGCAGAGATCTGATTATTGTACTGAGTTTCTGTCTAAACCTATTATAAAATAAGTCAAACCACATAATTCTTCAGAGTTGTACCACTTTTAACTCATCTTTAAGTTTCCAGCACTTCCTATAAGGAAGTATGAATGAAAGTCTCCATGCACCTTTTGTTTTGTTTGTTTGTTTTTTGAGACAGGGTGACAGGGTCTCACTGTGTAGCCAAGGCTGGTCACAAACTTGTGATCCTCTAGCCTCTGCCTTCTGAGTGCTGACATTACAGGCATGTGCCATGATACCTGGCACAAACTGGCTTTCCACTGGAGAAAATTGAGTTTTATTAGGCTGGGTTCCCTGGAAACAGACAGATAAGTATTTGTGTGCAAGATCTTTGGAGAGACTCCTCAGAAACAACTATAAGGGAACAAGGGAAAGAGCATTGGGCAAAGGGAGAAATGGAGCTTCTCAGCCAATCCCAGGTAGATAGCCCTGCGGGTTGTCCTCAAATGAAGAACAGAACTCTGTACCCCTAATTGACCTGTTGCTGGGTAGGTGTTGTCCACGGGAAGAAATAGATGTCTTCAGCCGAGGGAAATCTCCTGAAAGGCAGGCAGTTGCTAAAATGAGTATGTGTGAGTAGGGATCTTGTGTACACCACAATAGCTACTCTCAGTGTTTACACACAGAGGTCTAAACCACAGTGATGGTGTCATGAGACAAATGCTTCAGTGGAACCCTTCAGACAACTTTCCTACCGTGAATGCTCAGTAAAGAACACCCACAAAAGGTGCCCACACCTCATTAAGCTATGCTCAGAATGGAGCAGGTTTTCCAAGGGCTTATTCAAAGGAACTTATTCTTGTCTGTCTTCTGAATCCAGATAGAGCAGATAGCTTTGGAAACTTGACAAACACAGACTTTTGAAGTGTAGCAAGCTGCGTTAGCTTCCATTGCTCTAAAAATATGCCTGAGAAAATCAACTTAAAGGAGGAAAGTTTTATTTTTTTCTCATGTTTTCAGAGGTTTCAGTCCATGGTCAGCCAACTCCATTGCTTTTAGGCTGTGGTGAGGTAGAAAAATGGTGGGGAGCATGGTTCAGCAAAGCTACTCACCTCATGGTGGATGGGGAACAGAGAGAGACAGAAAGGAAGAGTCTAGGGACAAGTATACCCTTCAAAGGGATGCCTCCAACAACCCATTTCCTCCAATCAGGTTCTACTTTCCACATTTCTATTATCTCCCAATAATCTATTCAACTGTAAATCCATTGATAGATTAATTTACTGATTGGGTCAGAGCCCTCATGATCCAGTCACTTCCCAAAAGTCTTACCTCTGAACATTGCACTATGGACAAAGCCTTTAACACATGAACCTTTTGCAGGGACACTTCATATCCAAACTATAACATAAGGCAATACAAGAATTTGGATTCCCAGAAAGGAATCTGATCATGTTGTGTCTTTAGTCAGTCTGGGATGCTATAACAAATTACCATACATTGAGTGGCTTAAATAACAAACATTTATTTCACATAATTCTGGAACCCATACATTTGAGATCAGGGCCAGATTCTGCTGAGGAGTAACTTTCCTATTTTACTTACAGATACCTTCTTACTATATCCTCATATGGTGGGAAAAAAGAGCTCAGGTTTCTCCATCCCCCTATAAAGGCACTAATCCCATTCAGGAAGTCTCCATCCAAGACCAAATTACTTCTTGTGCTAGTCAATTTTATATTACTATAACAAAAAACTTGAGACAATTAACTTAAAAAGAGAAAGGGGTACTTTGGCTAATGGTTTTAGAGGTTTCAGTCCAAAATTGGGAGGACCCTTGCTGTTTGCTTCTGATAGGGGTGCCTGATGGCAATGGTAGGGAGCATGTGGTAGAGTAAAACTGCTCACATCATGAGCCAGGAAACGAGGGAGGGGGGAGACACACCACTGAGTCCTATGATCCCTTTGGGGGCACGCTCTCATGACCTAAGAGCCTCTCACAGGGCTCCACATTTTAAAGGTACAGAGCACCTCTCAATAGTGCTACGCTGAGGAGTAAGCCTTCAACACAAGGACCTTTGGGGAACATTCAGCATCCAAACTACAGCCCCTCCCAAATGCCCCTTCTCCAAATAACATCACCTTGGGTATTTAGGTTTCAACACATGAATTTTGCAGGGACACACTCAGTACATAACATGTAAGCTAAATAATTTTCTAAATGGCAATACAAAGAAGATGCATAGCCCAAACAGAAAATTTATCCAAACTCTAAATCCTCCAGATTCTGTGGCTGTGGAAATGTTCTGCCAGATCTTCCACTGTGGTGAGTACAGTGGACTGATAGCTCCTGTCCATGACTTTCTGGGTCATCTTCCCATTTGTAACAAGCTCATGCTTCCCCCTAGGCTGCTCCTAGCCAATGAATGAGCATGGAGTGAACTCCAGTGGTTGCCCATTTCTGTGACATATGAGACTCCTCTCATGGGCAATTCTGGGTCAGGGACTCTGTTTCCAAAACTTTCTCAGAAATATGCTATGGTCTGCAACTCTTCTTACTCAATCTTGCTTTCTTCCCTCTCTCCTTTAATCAGTGTCAGACCTGCATTATGGTCTGAAGGCTCTCTATACCTATACCTGATCATTTCTCGTTATCCTTCCTAGAATTTTCCATTTGTTAAGTATCTTGCATGTCTGAACCTGTATTAGCATCTCTTTCTTAGAGAACCTGAACCAAGACAGCCAGTACTAGAAATGAGGTCATCTGAGGAAAAGGCAGTAAGATGGGCTTTAATACTGGCTCACTAACTGCCCAGCTGGCAAAAAGAACATCCTGGGTGGTATATAAGGGGTAAGTAGTCTCTGGCACAAGATAGTGGGCCCTGCTACAGAAGATTTCCAATGATAGTGATCTGGGGAAATGACTCAGTGGAAAGAGATGCCATTTCAGGTGTGACAATTCAAACATTTGAAAGTTATGGAGAAAATAATAACTGAAGAAACAATGGAGTCAGGCAGGAATTATGACATTGTATTGATATTCTGTATGGGATAATGGGAAACTAAGAGTCATTAGTAAATAGGTAAGGTTGAGTGTGAGTCAGAGGGACTGCTTGGTAAGTAACAAAGGAGTTCTTATCTCCTCAAGTGGTGGAGTAAGAAGCAGAGGAGTAAACACAGAATTTGATAGTGAGAGACACAGAGCCCCACAGATATTTCAATGTTTATCTGAGGAAGATATGGGCCCTGGTTGGGAAAACCTGATACTTGAAGCACTCAGTGGGTCATCTGGATAGAATTCTTAAGAAGGTCGGCTCTGCAGACCCTCAAAGTTTAGAGAAGTGGCTGCCTCATCCCTGGTAAGACTAATACTTCTCCCCCCCATCCCCACCAGTGGGAAGGTAGGGTAGAGGCCTCTCTCACGAAGATACTGGTACCCATTCATGAGTTGCCTTACCTCTTCTTTGTTATTTGCCAGGGCAATAACTAAGTTAAATCCCAGCATCACTAGCTAGGGATGCATTTGGGCCTGTTAAGGGAGGAAAGATACTGCATAATGAAGGAGCTGCAAGAATTACTGGTAGTCAGCACGTACCAGTAGAAGCCACGGAATGGCTTTTAATTAGATTTGATTTTAAAGGGTGCTTAATCAAGATGAACAGGAAGATAAGCCTGGCTAAATAAAAACTCATTGATTTTGGGGTACTTTTTTGAGACACGAGACCTTGTTGGGGCCCCAGGAGATAGGATAAATTCACTGCGAGGTGATTCTTAGAAGTGGGGAGAAAGTCATTATCCATGCAGAGTGAAGTGAGAATGTCTGAATTGCCCTGAAAGACAGTACAAGAGGGAAAGAAGGAGCTGAGGGAAGCAGGCTTGATCATGTTGAGTCAAAAGGCCAGTCAAAAGGTCATATTCTGATGACAGCCCAAACAATGCATCATACACAAAAGGCAACGGGGTGCACACAGATGAGAGGGCACCAGCATCATTAAGTTCAGAAGGGACTATCCACTGTAGGCCATGGATGCTTATAAGAGAGGTAGTCATGGGGCTGGGTTTGGTAATATCTATTAGGATAGTAGCATTCTGAAGTAATAGAAGCCTGGCAGTAGTTTTAACTACCAGAAACCTGGAGACTGTAATTGCTCTAACATCTAGGAGGGCACAGGTACAACCAAGGGGGCTTGATTCACGGGGGTGGGGGGGTGGGGGGTGGTGGTTGGAGATATTTAATAGCACATCATGTTCCTGGAGGAAAAACAGTTGGGTGACCAATAAGGATGCTGTTTAACACCTACAATGAGATGGATGGTGGCAAGAAGGGAGGAACAGGAGGCCAATGGGGGCCACCCCAATAAAAAAATCATACTCTTTGTGGTTTCTCAGACCTGAGGCAACCTGTAAACCCAGACCATAGATAGAATCCATTGACTGAAGAGGTGGCAATGTTCCTAGGAAAAAGGACCCTGAAACACTGAAATAAGTATTTACTGTAATGATTATTTTTGGTCTATGGCCTATGGCCATTTTCTTGGCTGACTATATGTTGGGGAAAACAGAATACACAGCCATTTCACAGGGTGTTAGAGGATCTTGCTACCCAGAGAAACCCAAATCATTATCCCTCTCTCAGTATGGGGGATTTTGAGGGTGCAGGTAATAAGCAGAGTTCTGGATAATGTCTAGTTTACAGTGGACTTATGTATCCATGGACACGTCCAGGGGTTACGTCTCCAGTCCCTGAGTGGATAATTGGGGTTATATATTGGGTAGCTGGGGTAACCTCCACAATAGATCTGCTATAGTTTGGATATGCTTTGGGTAGCCACAAAGGGTCCAACTGTTAGAGGCTTGGTCTTAACATGGTGGTATTGGCAGGTATTGAAACTTTTAAGAGATGGGACCTAGTGGGAGGACATTGGGGGCCCTGTCCTTCGAAGTGATTAGGCATTTCTTGTGTGACCCCTTAGTATTATTGTACTCATTGCTATCTGACATCTGCTTATTTGTTCACTTGTTTTCTACTTCCCTCACTGTGATACAAGCTCCATAAGTCAGGTTTTTGCCTTGTTTATTGCTATATCCCAGGTACCTAATGCAGTTGGTGCTAAGAAATTTTGGGGTGGAATTACCATGCACATTGCTTTGCTGTCAGCTGTTTCTGAGTACCAGACACCTCATGTTATACTTCACCTATATGTCAATCCCTATGAGGGTCGCTATGAGTTGGATACCGACTCGATGGCACCTAACAACAACAACAACATATATCAATCAGGGCTGGGATTTAGCTCAGTTGGTAGAGCGCTGTGCTGCAGTCTCTAAAGTCCCGAGTTCAATTCCCAGCACTGCAAAAATGGGAGAAGGGCCTGGCAATCCACCCCCAAGGCAATCCCGAAACAGTCAGCCATTGAAAACCCTATGAGGGTCGCTATGAGTCGGATACAGAATCGATGGCACCTAACAACAACAACATATGTCAATCAAGTTTTGTGAAAGCCCAGTGATCCCACATTCCTAAGACTATTTCTGTGCTTCAAAACCAAGAAGACTTAGTCTTCTGGAAGTCCTTGAGTCGGGCAGGCCTTGCCTGCATCGTTCTTTTTAGACCACCCACCTCAGTGGTGGAAGTAACAAGGACTTAAGTAAACAGATAGTTGTCAGGCCAGCCGCTCAGCCCAGGGCCATCCTCCTCCGGCCACAAGGGGGCGCGAGGGAAGACACAGCCAGCACAGCGTCGGCTTGCCGGACAGCTCTGGGGCGCGTATTGACTGCCCTGGGTGGGCGGAGCGAAGGGCTCTAGGGAGGCCAGAGGGCAGGAAGTGAGGAGGCGGGGCTTCTGGAAGGGCGTGCGCTTGCGCGAAGGTCGGATTTGGGAGAATCCCGTTTTTGCCATTATTCCTGTCAGTCTCAGCGGTGATATATTTGCACTTGTTTTCCGAGTTGGGTGGGCAAGGAGAGGCTGCGGAGCGCGGGAGTGGGGTGGCAAAATTCGGAGGGGCACTGAGAGAAGTGGACCATGCTGTTGTGGTGACGAGGCCTAGGGAGGAGGACGGAAGGATGGAGGAGCGGCGGGCGGGCCCCGGGGACGGGAGGAAGGGCGAGGGTGGCCGTACAGCCTAGCCGTTCCTGCCTGGGTGCGAGAGACCGGCTGCGCTGCCCTGGCGGCGCGGAGCTGCAAATTGGCCCCGCCGCTGTGTTCAGTGAGAAGGTTGCTCAGCCCTTCAGCCTTTCCTTCTCACCAGCGGCTGTTGTCCACACGTGTTTTTCCCAGACTCAGGATCGTGTGCCTCGCTGGACACCTTCACCTGTGCAAAACCGCTCTTAGCTGCTTAAGGCATCTCACAGTCAACTTCTCTCTTTGCTCCCTTGATTCTCAAGGAGAAATGTTTTCCTGCCTGTACTCCACAGTGAGAATCAAAAATTTGTGTCTAAACAGTTATAGGGAGTTCTAATAATTTCTTCGTAAACTTGTCTACAAAAATCACTTTAGAACCTTTTTATCTTATTTTTATTCTTTAATTTTTATTTATTTAACTTTATTATTTTTGCGGTACTTGGGGGATTGAACCCAGGGCTTCGTAAATACTTTATGAGTGCTCTACCTCTGGGATCTACCCCCAGCACATTTTTTAAAATTTTGAGTCAGGATCTCCGGCCTCCACCTCCCAGAGTTGCTGTAATCACAGGCAAGCGTCACTGCGGCTAAAAGTAATTTTTTATGCTGTTTAAATGTCACCCATCTATGTAAAATGGAGCAACAGTTTTACTGTGCCCTGCAGTCCTTACAAGAAATGTTAGTCCAGGGTGGAATTCAGGAGTTGATCAACTATAGCAATTCCCATCAAGGCCTTGTGACCCTCACTGGGAGGATTTAGGTTCATGTTATGTTTGTTATTCTCAGCCAGGGTGAAAGGGTGCAGTGTGACATGTGGAAGCTGAAGAACCAAGTTTTCTGCCTTACGTTTTTTTTTTTTTAACGCCTTCCATCATGTGCGTACTTTGCTTGAATGATTATTTTAAAGTACATGTCCTATTTTTGCCAATTTGACAGCTGTTTCCATAGAAACTGGAGAAGAAATAGTCATTTTCAGCAAGAGTTGTTAAAACTGTCTTTTAGGCTTCAGCTGTGAGTGCCAGTGAGTGCTTTACTTGCTCATTCTGAGATGGTACTTAAAGAATTAGGGTCTGAAATGTTCTTAGATGCTAACCATTCAAATTGTTTAATTTTCTCACATCATTAATTTAGTAATCCTAGAAGACTGCCAGCTATGTTTGTTGACCTGCTGCAGTTCTTTGAAGAGGCTATATCAGCCCCAATTCTTCCTTAAGTGCTATGTAGTTTATTGATTGGGTCTTTGAAAATGTATAGATTTCTTACCCCATTCTTTACCCTGTTTTGAGGATAAACCCAGGATTGTAGGTTATCAGCTACAGTTTCTATTTGAAATGACGTGCTTGTCAGTCATGTAAATGATAATGATTTAATTATGTACATACAGTGTTTGGGGCTTTTGTTTTTTCATTCTGTCAGTAGAATGCTTGAAAAGTTTTCACACATGTCCTGAGAGATGAGCCGGTTTCTTGACATACGAGCAGAGCTAAGGACTGTAAATAGATGTGCATGGGTATAGCTTGGAGAGCTTTGTTTTCTGAGGGGTGTAAGTAAACCATAGGTTCTGGAATTTAGTGAAAGGAGGGTTGGGAAAAGTTCTGGAACTTAGCAGAAGGAAGATTGGGGAAGGTTCTTCGACAGCAGAAGGAGGGTTGGGGAAGTTGCTTGGGGAGGCAGCATTATGAGGAAGTTTATTGGCGTCTGTAGAAAACCCATGGAAATTACAGAAGCAGTTGGTTGGGTTTCAGGTTTACAAAAGT
Source organism: Pedetes capensis (assembly GCA_007922755.1). Lineage (NCBI taxonomy): Eukaryota > Metazoa > Chordata > Mammalia > Rodentia > Pedetidae > Pedetes > Pedetes capensis. The sequence continues at coordinate 86,139 of VMDO01003750.1, forward strand.
TATTTGTTGTTGTTGGGTGCTCTTGAGTTCTGTCTGACTCATAGTGACCCTCATAGGGTTTTCATTGGCTGATTGTTTTGGGATTGCTTCAGAAGTGGATTGCCCTATTCTCCTCTTCCTCCTTTTTTTTTTTCTTTTTTGCAGTGTTGAGGATCGAACCTAGGCCCTCAGTGCAGAGCAGCACTCTACCAGCTGACCTGAAACCCAGCCCCAGAAAGCAATACATCCTGTAAAAATTTAAACTACACAGAAATATGTTGTTGTTGTTGTTAGGTGTGTCGAGTTGGTATCTGGCTCATAGCGACCCTGTAGGGTTTTCAATGGCTGACTGTTTCCGGATTGCCTTGGGAGTGGATTGCCAGGCCCTTCTCCCATTTTTGCGGTGCTGGGAATTGAACTCGGGACCTCAGAGACTGCAGCGCAGCGCTCTACCAACTGAGCTAAATCCCAGCCCACACAGAAATATACTGGGTGGAAATTCTAACTCATTACTATTAGCCTGTCACCCAAAATAATTTTTATGAGTGGCTTGCATATTTTCCTTGATTTATTTTGTCTACGTTAGCATATTTAATCATAACTCATTTTATAAATTGAGCACGGATTTTTGTCTTTCTCTTCAGTGTCTCTGCCACCCAAAGTGGTGACATGTATGAAGCACACATTCATTAAATATTGAATGAATGAATGACATAACCCAGAGGTAAAAAACTGAATGAGATATGTGAATGCTTGGTCCAGGTAGTCACACTTTCTTTTAAGTTGGTTGCCAGCAATTTAAAATTGATAAATTTCATAAGATATGAATTTCTGTCTTTCTTTCAAAGTTGTGAAACATTTGGCAACACGAAGCTCAAATTCCATAGACTTGTTGCTCCTCCTTTATATGGTATGAGTGTGCATTCACCTCAGTATGGCTTTTCTGATACTCTCACCGGCCTTGACTCTACAGACCTGCACTGTCTAATCTGGTAGCCACTGATCATATACAGTATGGCTATTGAACTTTAATTAACGTTGTTGTTGTTATTGTTAGGTGCCTTTGAGCTGTGTCCAGCCCATAGCCATCCTCACAGGTTTTCAATGGCTGATTATTTCCAGATTGCTTCAGGAGTGGATTGACACATCCTTCTCTCGTTTGTGAGGTGCTGGGGATTGAACCTGGGTCCTAGCTAACTAAAAAGTCTGTTCCTCAGATGTACCAGCCAAATTTCAGATGCTCGGTAGCCGCATGAGGTGGTGCCATATCATACAGCACAGAGACAGAACATTTCTATCTCTGCACAAAGTTCTGTTGTGCATTGCTGGTTTAGACTTTTGAGTTTGCGTCTGCGCTATACAGAGGTTTTCAAGTAGTATTTACTGCTGTTTTTAAATCTGCTTATCCTTTTTTTGGGTTACAATTCTCCATCTTTTAAATGACTACATTATATTTAGTTGTATAGTATTTTATGTGAATTGTGGGGCTAGATTCTATTGTCTGATTTACATTTTAGATCATTTTAGCTGTGGGGGTTGGGTAGGATGAACTGGAGGCAGAGGTGTTGGTGGTGAAGTAAGGGAAAATGGTTAGAGAGACTATGGTAACCAACACCCCAGGGTCACAGAACCTAGGAAGTGCTAGATTGAGATATTAAGGAGGTGCAGTTGACCGAATTGATTTAATGTGGGCTTTGATATTTTGGATGTTAAAGTTACTGTGGACGGAATCTATTTTGTTTAGGAACTGATTCAGTGTTGAAAGTTGGGAATTTTGTAAAATACAGAAGGAACCCTCAAGTAGTTCCAGTAAACAACATGTATAATAAAATGTTATCAACTTGTATATGAACTTGTGTAACTTTCATACCATGTAAATGTCTTAAAGATCATTTATATGCAAGGTACAGAAACTTAGGGAAGAGAGAGAATTATTTTGGGGATGAAGTAAAAGCTCATGAAAGTCAGTTACTTGGAGAAAGTACAGTAATCTCTTAGGAACCAGGAAGATCTTACTCTAATTCATATTCTCCCTCTCTGTGTATCCATCTGTCTCTGTCTTCATGGTCTCTCACTTATCTCTCTCCTTTTTTTTTTTAACTGGGGGACTGAACTCAGGTCCTCACACATACTTTGCTGCCTTGCAAGCACTGAGCTGTGCCCCCAGCCCCTTTTTTATTTTTTATCTTGAGACAGATTCTCAGTAAGTTGCACAGGCTGCTTCTGGCCTTAAACTCCTGATACTCCTGCTTCTACTTCCTGTGTTGTGGGGATTACTTACACGTGTGTGCCACCATGCCCAGCCAATTTACCTTTTTTCCATACCTATATTCCATTATCTTTTCTGAACATCTACATCTTTTGCAAAGCTTTTTGTTTACAGCTCTTGGTCGTATATGGCTTTGTTTTTCCATAGCACTAACTATAGGCCCAAATATACATGCCCTTATTATTCCTATGCTGGATATTGTTTTATATACATTTCTTTCTATCTTAGCCACTCCAGAGGCTATGAATGGGCAAATGTCTAAAGCTTATCTATCACAGTAAATCATCAGATTTGAAGTAAAGGAAAGAAAATGGGCTTGTATTATTTTTGCAGTTTGATTTCTAGTAGAACTTAAGTACACTTTGCCATTTGAAACAATTCTTTTAAATTTTTTTGTCTTTCTACATCTACCCAAATGGTATAAAAAATAATTGTTGCCTTAACTGTTGCACTATTCTGGCTGTGTATCCTTCTCTTTTATTCGTACAGTACATGCACTTAGTGAGAACCTTTATTTTTCCCTAGTAGTCTCTTCAACCTTAGTTTTGTCTCTTCAATTAGATTATAACCTCCATGAGGGCAAGGATTATATTTTATACTGCATCTGTAACTTCCATACCACTTAGCCAAAAACCTTACTAGCTACTCAGATACATGAGGATGGCCCGTAAGAATATAATGGAGCTCACAAGAGGGTAAGGGGGAACTTATCTGTGCAATGTACAATGAAATGCATGTATGGAAATGTCACAATGAAATGCATGTCAGAATGAATCACATTAAGTTGTACATTAAAAATTTTCCAATAAAAAAAACCTCCCCAAAATTAAAAATATTATATATATAATGGAGCTGAAAAATTCCTCTCACCTAGAAGCATCATATCTGTTGTAGTGTTGTTATGGCACAACACACTACTCACGTGTTTGTTGTAATGCAAGTGTAAACCTGCACTGCTTATTGTATAAAAGTGTAGAACATGCAGTTATATATAGTATGTAATACTTGATAATAAACCACTTTGTTATACGTTTATGTATTTAAGATGCTTGTAATTTTTACTTTAGAGTATACTCCTACTTAAATAAAAAACAGCTTACTGTAAAATAGTGTGCCATATTATGCCAGCAGCAGCCTCATGCATCTGTTCACTGTCTCTTGCTTGCATCAAGGGGCCACACTGAGTGATTGACCTATACCTTCTAGGTTTGTGTAAGTACATACTCTGTTGTTTGCATGATGACAAAACTAGCTAACAGTGCATTTTTCAGAACATATCCTTGTTAAACTACATGTGACTACTGGTTTTGAAGTGATTTTTAGGCTTAAATTATACCATTTTTTCAGCTTGGTTCAAAAAAGAAAAAGCTACAAAGTGTCTTGTTAATCACATCAAACTATTTTAGATAGCCTGGATTCTACTAATTTAAAATTGGCAGTAACTCAAAAGGGCTAACTTGGAGTTAATTTTTACTTTGTTGTTGTTAGGTGCTGTTGAGTTGTGTTTGACTCATAGCGACCCTCATAGGGTTTTCATTGGTTGATTGTGTCGGGATTGATTCAGGAATGGATTGTCATGTCCTTCTACCATCATTTTTTACTTATCATGACCTCTATTCACTTTATACATTAATAATGCAAAGGCAGAGTATATAAGGTACATAGAAATAAATTTGAGTAATTTTTGAATAGTTTAAGACAATCTTATTTATTCAAACTGTCAGTTCTGAAGCATCTTTTTAGATAATCTGTTAGCCAAAGTTACGTTAGTTTTACACCCCCCCCCCCAACTTTTTAATGAAGATTTTAAAACATTCAAAAAATTGATTTTTTTTTTCAGTTTTTCTGAATGCTTTCACTTATTCAGTGATTTTTAATATTTACAGTATTGGCTGTTTGTCCTTTCTCTGTGTATGTGTTTATGTGTATATGTGTATATTTGCAATAAAATTTGAAAGTAAGTTTCATTGATCATGAAGAGATACTTTGAGAAGTATCTCAGGAATAAGGGATTCACCTACATAACCACAATATCAGTATCCTCTAAGAAAGTAAGTAATGATTACCTAGATTAGCTTAAATCCATCTTCAGATTCCCTCACTTGGCCCAGTTATCTTCTAAAGCTGATTTTTTTCTTCAAACTAGGCTAGGATGCAAAGGTAACACATTGCATTTGGTTGTTGTGTCTTTTAGTACTTTTCAAAAACAGTTTGATTGATGTATAATCAACAGTTTGATTGATGTATAATATGTACAACAATAAGTTGTACATATTTAAACTTGTTGTTAGGTGCTGTCGTGTCCAACTCCTAGTGACCCTCATAGGGTTTTCAATGGCTGATTGTTTCAGGAGTGGACTGCCATATCCTTCTCCCATTTTTGCAGTGCTGGGGATCAAACCTGGGTCCTCAGGATGTACAGAGCAGCGCTCTACCATCTAAGCTAAACCCCAGCCCCTATATTTAAACTATAGTGTAAAATAGTTATAGTGTTCTTCAGGTTATTCATTTCTTCTTGAGTGAGCTATGGTAGTGTTTTTCTATTTCATCCAAGATGTCAAGTTTGATGTTTTCTCTTTCATTGGTTTTAAGAAGTTATTATGTGCCATAGAGTTGTTTCCTTTGGGTTTCTTGTGTGTTTCATTAAACTGGATTTTGGGTTTTCAGTTTTCATCAAGTTTAAGCAAGTTTTAGGCATTATTCAAGAATTTTTTTCTGTTGACTACCCCCCTCCCTGCTTTTGAGGATTCTAGCTACAAGGAGGTTATTTCACATCTCACTGATGCCCTGTGTATTATTTTCCAGGCTGTTTTCTCTCTGATGTGTCTTCAGGTTCACAGATCTTTATTTCTACAATGCCTAATCTGCTCTACGTTTCATTCAGTGTGTTTTCATCTTAGACATTGTAATTTTCTTGTTTGGAAATTTAGGCCTTTCTAAGAAATACATTCCATGTCTCTATAAAACTTGCTCAGATTTTTTCTTAGCTTCTTAAAAATGTGGAATATAATTATAATAACTTTGAATATCCATGTGTACTAAAGTCATTTGTATTATTTAAGAGTTGGTTTCTAGTGATGGTTAGTTCTCCTAATTATAGAGCACATTTCCTGCTTGATATATTCCTGGTAATTCTATAACAGCTATTGTACTTCTGGGGTCACCTATGATCCCATGCCACATGTACCCATGCTTAGGTAAATGCCGTAGCACCCCATGCCCAGCACTTGCCCTACTTTGACCCCGAGATACCAGTTAAGAGTTAAATTCTATCTTGGCAAGTGCTGGATATTTTAAAGTTGTACTTACAACTATTCTTGAGCTTCTGCCCCTCCCCCTAAATATGGTTGTTACTTAGAAATAGTTTGCTCTTTTAGGGTGTTTTTACTATATTTGATTTTAGCTAAAAGGCTGGGAAGCCGTTGGGTGTTACATGGAGCTGGAACAGCTTTCAATGTAGGTCTAATTTTCCTCTATCACTGAGCCCAAACTCTTCTGAGTACTCTACCCAGTACTTGTGAATCATACATTTTTCAGCTTTGATGCATGAGAACAGAAACTGTACTCTGTATGAGCCCTGTATATTGTGCTCTCTAATCTTTTCAGATGGTCTTTCCAAGCTTCAGGGAGGTTTTCTTACATATATGCCCCGACAGGAGTCACCTGAATATTGTTATTAGGTGCCGTCAAGTAGGTGTCCAACTCAGCAACCCTAAATACAACAGGCGAAACACTATTGTCAGGCTTCTCTGCCATTCATTGTTGTTGTTGTTGTTGTTGTTAGGTGCTGTCGAGTCGGTATCCGACTCATAGCGACCCTCATAGGATTTTCAATGGCTGACTGTTTCGGGATTGCCTTGGGAGTGGATTGCCAGGTCCTTCTCCCATTTTTGTGGTGCTGGGAATTGAACTCGGGACCTCAGAGACTGCAGCATAGCACTGTACCCACTGAGCTAAATCCCAGCCCTCTGCCATTCATAGGGTCTGAATATTAGAGTAGGCTTATATGCTTATCTCTGAGGTTGTTTCTATGTAGCTCTGTCTTCTGGTATCCTCTTCCCTGCATTGTGGTCTGGAAGCTCTGCAGGCAGTAGTTGTATGGCTTTTGTTTGTTTCCCATCTCTTAGTCCTTCCATATCCAATGCCCATGTTTTGAAACCATTGTTTTATATATTCTGTCAGTGTTTTTAGTCATTTTAGTCTTTTTTTTTTTAAATTTGTTTCAGGCAGGAGGATGAATTTTGTCCCTCTTATTACATCTTGACCCTAAACAGAAGTCCCAGGATTTTATTTGAAAGAAATAAGTTAATACTTTAAAAGATATATTTTATAAGTTAGGTTTTTCCATTCCATTGTATACTTCTCCCAAGTTATTGCCAATTGATAAAATTTTACTGTTACTTTTATCAACTCTCTTTCTTATTCCTCAAATAATTTGCTGTTAAAATAGATTTTTCCCCAACTAAAAATTTTTAAAAGTGAAATGAAAAAAGATCGAGTTTCTGAAGTACACATTGTATAATAAAATCATGTTACACGTACTCCCTGAATTTGTATTGCTGAAAGGCATTACTTTAGGGCCTTGGATAGAAACCTAAAGTAATTTAATCTGAGATTTGGTAAAGGAAGGACACCTACAAGCACTGTATTCTCAGTTTGGTGAATAAGTATTTTCCACAGATATTCATAATTTATTTTTCATTTTCCAGATAATCAAGCAAAAGAAAGATGAGCTTCATCTGTGGGCTGCAAGCTGCCACGAGAAACTGTTTTCTCTCCCAATTTAATTCACTGACCAACTGGAGAAAATGGAACTCACTAGTAGTAACTTCAGTAGGCTGTCCTCAAGTACAAACTTTCCATGTAGGAAATAAGTATCGGGGATTTAAATCAACCATTCAGTATGATAAGGGTACTTTTCTGCCTGGAAACTTTCATTTCTGTAGGACTTTCAATAACAAAAGAGCAAGAGGTCTCCCAGGTGCAAAAAGTAAGAAAATGTGGGTGATTACCCATAAATGTATGTGGAACGACTCTTTTCCAAGACAGGTTCTGACAAAAGAAGTTGCAGTTACTCCTGCTGTTACAGCTGTATGTCCTTTGAGCTGTTCTCCTATAAGAGTTGTCAGGACTTTCCACACTTCTCCACAGGTTCAGGCTGCTCCAGTCCCTCTCTTATTGATCATTCTAAAACCAGTGCAGAAGCTACTTGCAATCATTGTGGGCAGGTAAAGTACTTTTTTAAAAGTAACCTTTTGTATTAACTCTTACTAGTTTTTGTGTTCACATTTTGTATCAACTTGTACTATTAAAAATTCAGCTTTAGTATTGATGGACAGCACTTTTTTCATGGATTAGAATATTTAATATTGTTAAAATGTTAATAGTAGCCAAAGCAATCTACAAATCAATGGAATTCGTATCAAGAGAAACTACACTTTTTTTTTTTTGCGGTTCTGGGGTTTGAACCCAGGGCCTCACGCTTGCATGTTCTGCAAGTGCTGGACCACTGCGCTGTAGCCACAGCCCATTTTTTTTTTTTTTACTTTTTGAGACAGGGTCTTGCTAAGTTACACAGACTGCCTCTGGTCTCGAACTTGTGATCCTCCTGCCTTCGCCTCCCGAGCCTCTGGGATTACAGGTGTGTGCCACCGTGCCCAGGAAGAAATAAACTACACTTTTAAAGAAGGCTCATTAATCTTCTCCCATACCATATTTAGTCCAACATTAAGTTTCTGAATGGTAGGGTCTACCTAGTTTTGTTATATGTGATTTAATAACCTTGAAATAACCTGATGCCTATTTATGGTACAGAAGATGATATTTAAAAAAATTATATATTAGTCTAGATATTTTAAAAAGATATTTATAAGAAGAATCAGAAGTATTGATTGCATCTCCTGTGTAAGAAAATGTTTATGCACATCACTTTTTTGTGGAATTTTAGACAGTGAGTCATAAGATTGAGGAACTTTACTTACATAAAAAAGGCCTAGCACCTAGCCAAATTAATCTTAATTTTTATCAAGATTTTACAAATGAGCTCACAAAATTTTTGTCCCATTATTGAAAATGATGCTTGTTGTTAAAATGCTTGTGAACTCTGCTAAGCAGTTGAGAGTACTGTTGCCTGGTAGAAATTGGACCTCCTCAGATGTTACATATAAAATGTCCCATTTCCTTATTTTCAGTGCTTCTGATCTTATTACCTCTCCTTTCTCATGTTCTAGAGAGGATAGTGGAGTTTCTGCTTCTGAGCAATGTTTATTTCCGAAATCAATGCTGAGGTAGTTTCCCTTGTACCTTGCTGAAGCACTGGCAGATTGTGCTGGAAGTCTGAGGAACAGTGGGAAGAATAGTGGTTAAAGGTATAGATTTATTGTACTGTAACCCCTCAGATGTTTATTTAGGCAGTTTAACTCTATTAGCTCTGTTGGTAGGATGCCACTCTGTGCATGCTGAGGCCTTGGGTTCAATCCTCAGCACTACAAAAATGGGAGAAGGATCTGGCAACCCACTCCTAAAACAATCCCCTCCAAAACTTTGGCCATTGAAAACCCTATGCGGGTCACTCTGAATCGGACCCAACATGACAGCACCTAATAAGTGGTTAAGTGTTCAATCTCTGGAATATTATTCCCTTCATTGCCTGGTTTTCCTTTTATTACTCTGCATTGTTGGACAAGTTGCTTAGCCTGTTTATATCTAAATTTTCTATATCACAATTATTTAGAAGGTTAAAGGAGATGATGTGTAATGATTAGATGAGTACTTTGCAGTGGTAGTCACTAAATGTTAATTAGTAATAGTTGTAAAATAACTACCATTTAGGATTTGTCCTTAAAATACCTGAAGAAAAAAATTCAAATGAACATAAAGAGTTTTAACTATAGCTCTATATAGTTGATTACTTTTTCATCCTTTAGCTAAGAATTTTACAAATTAAAAAGGCTATCTCTACAGAGAAATATATGCAAGTGTTCATTGATGTAAAATTCTAGCATATGCATTTGAGTTTTGGTGATATGTACTGATGATGATTATCAAAACTTTGAATTTTTCTTTTTTCTCTAGGGGCATAAGGAAATGGTGGCAGGCACTTCCTTCGAATAAGAAAGAACTATTTAAAGAGAGTTTAAGGAAGAATAAATGGCAATTATTCCTTGGTTTGAGCAGTTTTGGACTGCTATTTGTAGTGTTTTATTTTACTCACCTGGAAGTGAGCCCAATCACAGGAAGGAGCAAGCTACTAATATTGGGGAAAGAGCACTTCAGACTTCTGTCTGATCTGGAATATGAAGCAGTAAGTAGTAAGAATTTTTAATTAGATTACTTAAGGTAACACTTAAAGCAGGAAAGTTTCTAAAGTATGAAAGATGCACTGCTTTTAACTTTAGTCTTCGACATGAAGTTAGCATCTTTTCCTAGAAGTCCTCAGACCCTTCACACTTAGAATTCCCACTGCCTATCTTGCTTTTCCTCCCATTCACCCAGCTAGGTTTTGTTCAGTACATGTCACCTTTACTGTCTCTTCCTCAGGAAAGTCTTCCTTGATTACACAGACTTCCTTGTATACAGATTATACTGATTATACAGACAGGGGAATGAGATCAGGTGCTTGGAAGTATCCTTCATTCTGACTGATCTATGAACTAGCTTTTTTGTAGTTGTGTTCTATGTGTAGAGGTACTGGGGTGAGGTCTCTTATGTTTTTCTTCTCTTTGCTTACTGTATTTTACCTGCTGGTCTGTCGTCATTGTTAGACTAAGCTCGGTGGGGCCAAGAATCTGATCTCCTGTCTCAGCCTCCCAAGTGGTGGTATTACAGCATGTGCCACCATATCCAGCTATATTTTCTGTATGCAAAATAAGTTAGAATTTAGAAGTCTTAACGTCTTGGAAGTTACAACTTAGGTAGTTAGACGTGTTGTACCCTGGTGAATTCCTCAAGGACCCAGATCATTATTGTGTCCCTACTGCACGGAATATGCATGATATGTGCTTAGTTAGTATTTGTTGAATTAATATGTGTTAGCTTCACTTGACAGGTTTCATATGCTTAGGTCTTTATATCATTTTATTCCAAATGAACCTCTGAGTTCATCAAAGAAAAGTTATCATTATAAAAAGAAATAACAGTGACTTTCCACCATAAAAATTGTTCTTAATTAATGCAAGACCTGCCTCTTGTAGTGGAGTATACACAGAGGTTTGAAATGTTTCTTAGAATTTAGTCTTACTGGAGCTAAGTTTAAGGAAAATATGGAGGAAAATATTGTTCTGGAAAGATAGGGACAGGCCTTTTGTTAAATGAGTGCATCTTCTAAGCTGGGTTATTATGTACTTCTATAATCTCAGTGACTCAGAAGACTAAGGCACAAGGACCTTGAGTTCAAGGCCACAGGAAACCTGCACAACATAGCAAGGACTCTGTTTCAAAATAAAAAATATAAAAGGGGATGTGAATGCAGCTCAGTGGTAGAGCATTTGCCTAGCATGCACAAGGGCCTGGGTTCAACCCCCTAGTACTAATTAAAAAAAAAAAGCATCTTCTACCATTCATATTGCTAAGAAAATTTTTAGAATTATATGTGTATATTTGTATATACAATTATACATATAGATGTAGATATACTGTTCTCTATTGTTAAGTCTAAAAAATGTAATACCAGCTTGATATAAAAACTCAAACGCATGTTCTTATAGAGATATTATAAGTACTATAATTGTATATGCCTGTGGTCATACCACTGTGGCGTCAGATCTCAGAAGCTAAGCAGGGTTGGGCCTGGTTAGTACTTGGATGGCAGACCACCTGGGAACATGAGATGCTGTAGGCTTGGGAGAAGGACCCGGCAACCCACTCAGTCTGCCATTGAAAACCCTAAGAATAGCAGAGAAGCAGTAACAATACTGTTTCCTCTGTTGTATGTAGGGTCGCTATGAGTTGGATACTTATTTGACAGCACCTAACAATGACAACATAATTATATATAAATCATCTGTCTTTCAGAAGGGTTAATAAATTCTGGGTTCTTTTGGTTTGTTTCAGACAGTTTACATTGATGAATTATGTTTGAAATCATGTTTTTTTTTTTTTTTTCCCAATACTGGGGGTTGAACCCAGGGCCTCGTGCCTGCATGCTTTGCAAGTGCTGGACCACTGAGCTGCGCCCCCAGCCCATTTTCTTTATTTTATTTTTTTACTTTTTTTTTGAGTAAGGGTTTCCCTAAGTTACACAGAATGCCTCTGGTCTCAAACTTGTGATTCTCCTGCCTCTGCCTCCTGAGCCACTGGGATTACAGGCATGTGCCACCACGCCTGGCTGAAATCATGTATTTTCAATGCATTTTGAAGAAGATTATCAACTTGTTGATTCATATATGAATGGAATTACAAATTTTATAGAAATTAAAGTAATATTTTCAGAAGATTGTTAATTTTCTCAGTACACTTGGAAGAATCTTCTGAATACAGCTTCAGAAAAAAATGTCTTTATGAGCTGGCTAGTCTTTATTAATCAGCATCATGTAGGCAAAATGATATCCTCATTAGTTCTGAGATTTCAATAATTTGCTTTCAATTTGTGTGTGAATACAAGACTTTAAAATGAATGAAATATTATCTTTTTTTGGCAAAAGTTTATCCTTTGTATTAAGTACAGAGTATTCTTCTATTTAGTGGAATATAAAAGTACTTTTGTGTTTTTTTTCTAGACAGTGTTTTGTTTTCCAAAATACTTAAAGTAGAAATAATATTTAAGCATTTTACTTCCATATAGTTTAATAGAAAAGATGAAATTTTGATTTCAGCACATTTGTATGTGAAAAATCTTAGTGTTAGAATTTTTGTTTCTTTGTGAGAAACCATGTTGCCTTTTCATGAATAATTCAAATTTCAGAAAACTGTTTAATATATGCAAATTTTTACATAATTAAATTTTAAAATGTTCAACACTAGCAATATAACTCTCCATGAAACAATATAAACATTTTATAGAGCTGAAACTCTCTTAAAATAGATAATACTTTCCTTTTCATCTTCTAGTGGATGGAAGAATTTAAAAATGATATGTTAACTGAGAAAGACCCACTCTACCTGACTGTTAAGGAAGTGGTTCATCATCTAATTGAATGCAATAAAGATATCCCAGGAATCTCTGAGATCAATTGGGTTATTCATGTGGTTGATTCCCCAGATATAAATGCCTTTGTGCTTCCAGTAAGTGAATACTCTCAAACATATTTTTATTGCTAAATTTAATGTCTTTATTTTTTATGGTGTTCTAATTGCTTACATTATTTTCTTCATGGTGCAGAATGGACAAGTGTTTATTTTCACTGGGCTTTTAAATAGTGTAACTGATATTCATCAGCTTTCCTTCCTTCTGGGCCATGAAATAGCCCATGCAATTCTTGGACATGCTGTAAGTACCTCAGATGAATGTTCATTTGTTGAAATGTCACTTTGAAGTTAGCAAGTTATATCTTTTAAGGAACAGAATCTTTTCAATTTTTCTTTTATTAGCGATGGAATTTTAGTTTATAGTAATTTCCTTATCATTACTTAAAAACAATATGATTGGCTAATGTTGAGAATTTTTCTGGTTTTTAGTAGTTGATACTAAATAATTTGTGTCTCTTTTAAACACTGTTTTTATCACCTGTCTCTTGGTAAAATGTAATTATTATCAACCTCTAATTATTTCACATTAAAATTTGAACTTTCCTTAATTATTAACATACTTATAATCTAGTCAAAAAATTAATTGTTGGAAAGTGATATGACTATTTAAATGTTTAAATAAGTTTTTTATTCATTCTCAGAAGATAGCTTGGAGCATCTCTGAAAATGTCTATAATACATTCATCTCATGTATAATTAATGTAGAGTGATAATGATACCTTACCATCTTTCAATGTACTGAATTTTTTAATATGTACCTTCTCATTCATTACTTTTACACCTCACGAACTATGTATTTATTACCCCTATTTTATATATAAGGAAACTATTGTTTAAAAAGACTAGCATGACTAATGTGATGCAGTGGCTGGCTGCATTGGGACTTTAAACCAGGTCTTCTGTGTGCCACGCCAGTGTTTCTTCTTTTTACCCATAGTTACCTGGTTGTTGGCAGCACTTTTCTTAAAGATTATAGAACTCAGGTTAATATATGCTCCTGTGGTTACACATCTATTGGACTTGGCATGAGTCCAGGAAAATAACATATATTTGTTTTACTCATTTGTGTTATTTATTAAAATATGAACATCTCTTTCGTCCATATACTTAGAAGTACATTTTCTTTAATTGAAAACGTGAAAGTAAATAGTGAAAGGACTGCCAAATCCTAAATTGGAAATGCAGATAGTATTAACTTCCATTGGAAACCATAATGTTTCATTATAATCCTCTAAAAGTCATCTCAAATTCTACCCCTTCCTTAGCATAATAATGTGAGATGGGCCAAAGTTGTGCTTTTCTGAAGCACATATAGTAATTATCTAATTTCTTTTGAGTTATAGGAAAATTAGAAAAATATTTTTCTTAAATGGATACAAGAATAAATATAAATAATTGGAATAATGTCATTCTATGCACTCTAATAACTTTCAAGTAATGATGTCATAACTGGAAAAATCAGTTTTAGCATATAAAAGATATTACCATTCAATTCCTTTGATTTCTGGCATGTTGTTCAGTGCTTCATATTCAGTAGTGTGTTGTCATCTCTATCAGTGCAAGAACAATAATTAAAAGAGATATAAAATGCAAATAGCAGCCTTAGTAGGAAGTAAGTTATTAATATTTCTTTGGGAGAAGTCTTTATTAACAATACAATATTTTCTCTTCAGAGAGTCTCAATTTTGATTAAACCTAGGTTTTTATATTTTCATTGTTCTTAAATACAGTTTTTTTCAAGTTTTTCAAGACTGTCTAAATAATTATTGCCTTTAATAATTAATAACAAGGACTTTTCTGTTCTATAATGACTTCATTGTTTTGTTTCACTCTTTCATGTTAAAATAATTCCGTAATTGTTTTTCACAACTAACAGTTCTTATAATGAAGCACAGTATGTTTTGTGAGGACAGATTATATTGTTAAAGGATATAGTCTAAGTCTTCATTTTTAGTTTACAGCCACGTTTCGTACATTCAAGTAATGACTACTATATTGTCAGTATCAGCATTGCATTAACACTTACTAATCAACTTTAATAGTGAACAATAAACAATCCTATGCATTATAGGAGACATTACTATGCAAAACAACTCCTTTATGTAAAATCTTTTTGGGTACTGCTATAAGAAAATACAAAAACACACAGAACCAAATTCTCTAGTGAGAAAACCAAGCTTATAAAATGCCCAACTTGTGTGAGTGAGTCATACTTTCCTATATCAAGTCGTAAAGATCAAGACTTTTATTAAAAATAAACTTCTAATGTTTTTCTAAATTGTTCTTAACTGCTTCATGGGTTACATTTTGTCTTTGTCCAAAATGGAAGTATAATAAACTCATTTATTTGATGTTTAAAAAGCTATAGGGACTATATTAGAAATGAAAACTGCCTAGGTTCTCTTTTTGGTCCTTTTACTAATAGTTTTGTGAATTTGGGCAGTTTTAAAATCTCTCTCCCTCTCAGTTTCATTTTCTATAAAATGGGGATAATTATACCTGTTTCACAGAATTGTTATGCTTCTTAATATAATAAACTATAAGGTTAATGAACCTGTGATTATCTCTGACTGATACTAAGTAGCTCAGTAAATGTTAGCTAAATGCAAGAATGGATATGTAATTATGCAAGCAAGGGAAAGGGAAAACAAATTGGAAAAAGATAAGCCCATTGAAGAAAGTGGTGCAGACCACTTGAACACATGTGATTATTTAATGCGATTCCCATGATAACTAGAAAATGTAAATATGTACTATCTCAATTTATTAAATGTCATTTTTATTATTTTGATTATTCTCAGGCAGAAAAGGCTAGCTTGGTTCATTTATTGGATTTCCTAGGTATGATTTTTCTTACAATGATTTGGGCCATTTGTCCACGAGATAGTTTGGCGATTTTGGGCCAGTGGATACAGTCTAAGTTGCAGGAGGTAAGTCTGAGACAATAACTTGAATTTATAATGACCTGTGGTGAAGATATTTTAATATTACTATAAAACAACAAATATCAGAAATGTTTTCATGTTTATCAGGAAATATAAGTACTAAATATTACTGTCTTATGTTTTCTTATTTCTAAGGGATATCCTAATAAATGAGCATTTAAACTAAGGAATAGTACATCTCTCAAATGATGCATAAGGACATAGTAGAAGGGCTTGGCAACTTTTGGCTAGTGTCATGTTTTTTCATAGTTGTTGATCCTACAGGGAGAAAACCCAGTCACTGACCCTTTCTTCCATTCTGTGACACTGTCACACTCACTGAATGCCTCCTTTCCCTAGATATTTGCACTTTCATGGGGGAACCTTTAAAGAAACTTCCAAGTATTTGTTTGTTTGTTTTTGTACTGTTGGTGGTTTTATCCCAGGGCCTCTCACATGCTGAGCAAGTGTTCTACCACTAAACTGCAACCCCAGCACCATTTTTAATTTTTTAGTTTTGCGACAAGGGTCTCACTGAATTGCACAGGCTGCCTCTAACCTTGAACTTGCCATTCTTCTGCCTCAGCCTCCTAAGTTACTGGATTGCAGGTGTGCACCACTATGCCTGGTGAAACCTCCAAATTTTAATGAACATGGGGTGAGCTGAAGCTACTTTATCGTCTTATGCTCCTGCTTATTCCCAGTTAAACTAACATTGCCTTTTTGTTCAAAGCACTGCATTTCTGAAAATATGTTTTGTAATCTTCACAACTGCCTTGTTAACTGTGATTAATTATATCTCTCTGCAATATTTCCTCTTGTCCTGGGAGGTTTGGTTATTTAGGGACAGCTTGTTATTTGTGTATTTAATGATTTGTTGGAGCACCCATCAGAGTGCCATCTGGGTGCTGTTCAAATCTAATGTGCAAAACTCTTTGAGACAAATTGCTTCTGAGATTGGATAGCTAAGTCATTTATTCAGTATTGCCATATAATTTGGCTTCATTTATATTGGAGGTATATAATATATAAAGGTTCTCAAAAAGAAGAAAGAATGGTAATTGCTTAGCTTTGTTTTTGTCAATGACCTGCTGCGATGTTAAAGGAGTAAATGTAGTTTTTCTCCATCTATCTATAGATGCCTTTTTTGTAATGGAATCAGAAGAGTTGTTATAGTGAAGGTATCTTGTTGCTCTTTTATTCCTGCCTCTTCAGTATAATTCTTTATGTTTAATAATTAAACTAAAAATAAAATAGGGACCCTAATGTTTGAATTCTTTTCCTCTAAATTGAGGCCTCTCAGTAATTTTGTTGCCACGGAGTTCCTTTTCTCTCTGCAAAGCCCTGCTCATTGTGTTTGGAAAGCAGAAATGAATGCTGATAGTAAAATTGTTATACAGTGGGCATTACCTACATTCATTTGCTATTCATTCATTTGCTGTGATGACTGAATGACACACTAAGGCAGTATTGACTCAGAAACTAGTGATAGGCCAGGCACCATGGTACATACCTGGTACATACCTGTAATCACAGTTACTTGAGATATCGAGGCAGGAGGATCATGAGGTCAAGGCCAGAGGCAGTCTGCAAAACTTAATGAGACCCTGTTCCAAAATACAAAAGTAAAAAGTAGGTGGGGAGGTGGTGGTGTCATACCAGTGATAGAGTGCTTGCAAAGTATGAGAGTGAGGCCCTGGATTCAAACTTCAAGTACCTAAAACCAAAAAAAAAAAAAAAAAAAAAGCGAACAAACAAAAAGCTATTGATATTTCACACTGGATTATTGTTTGTTGTGGGAAGTTATCCTGTGCATTGTAGAATGGTTTGTAGCATATTTGGCCTCTTCCCATTAGATGTCAGTGACTCTCTCTCAGTACAGTTGTGACAGTCAAAAATATTTCCAGGAGCCAGGTATGGTAGCTCATACCTATAGTCCAAGCTATCTGGGAGGAGGAGATCACTTGAGTGCACGAGTTTGAGACCACCCTGGGCAACATGGTGAGACCCTGTCTCAAAACAAATCCAAAATTTGCAGTTGTCCTTGGGGGACAAAAATCACACCACATTGAGAACCACTGATTTAAAGCATTTAGCACAGTACCTGGCACAAAGTAAGCACTCAGTAAATATGAGCTATTAATTTTATTGGTTCATTTAATCCTCTTTGCAAATGTAGGAGTTTGGTCCTATTACTAGCTCCAGTTTACATATGATGCTCTTAGCTCTTCTTTTAAAGCCAGTGTTTTTAATTGGTATATTAGTAGATAGGTGGGGTACATGCACACTGCTCATTGAGAATGAAGGCACTATGTAATTCATCAACTTAAAACAGATGTGATTGAGAAGGAAGAAAGTCATATCTAATGGTTACATGTTGTGGATCAGATTGATTGTATTATTTCAAGCCATCAGAAACATATAACTACTTTTGAAAATTGCTTCCTTAATTAATAGCTCTTTTCTCAAAAGTCTTGCGTATTGATCCATCTCCTACAAAGTTTTAGTACTTACTGAAAATTAGAATTTCACTGGAAAGCATTCTCATAAATACAAGTAATTAGGAAAATTAAAG
>VMDO01003750.1:104170-137442 GCA_007922755.1 Pedetes capensis
CTTTTAAAACTGCAAGATCAGAATGTTCTTTAGGCATATTAAAAGCCTACATCAATAAACTTTCTTAGGGAGCCTTCTAATTCAGTAGTGAAGATTATAATTGGAAAAATAGAAGTAAGCTTATAATACTACAGACTGTCCAGAAATTTGTAGGCATAACCTTTTCTATTTTTCATGTTTTTAAAGTATTAATCTGAAATAGAGGAAATAAAGGCCGTATTTATGTTTTATACTATGGTGTTCTTTAAATGTTAATCATAGAGTATAGAAATTTTATCCTAGAGTCTCCTTGGCATTTTTTTTTGTAAAATTTCATTTTGTTATTCCTTTTGTCATGAAATAAATCACCTTAATGGAGTTTTTTCTGTCTTTTTTCTTCTTAGTATATGTTTGATAGACCATACAGCAGGACATTGGAGGCAGAAGCTGACAAAATTGGACTACAGCTTGCTGCAAAGGTAAAGTGATTAGTAGTTGAAAATAGTGCCCTTCATATAGTAAAAAGTAAATGTGTGTTACCTTAATGTTTGGCATGGGCAGAAAATGAGAACTGGAGTATATTAATCCTTTGTATTATACAGCTTCATGTTACTACAACAAAGTACTGGAGCCAACTAACTTATAACAAGAAAAGGTTTACATAGCTGGTAAGTATAGAGATTCAAAGGGATGTTGCCTGCATCAGTTCGGTTCTGGTGAGGGTAGAATGTGGTGGTACATGACAGCAGGAACACATATAGAAGCAAATTGGTCTCATCTAGAACCAGGTGGGCTGGGTTTAGCTCAGTTGGTAGAATGATGCTTTGTGCTCTCTGAGGCATTGGGTTTCATCCCCAGCACTGCCAAAATGGGAGAAGGACCTGGTAGTCCCCTCGCAAAACAATCCCCAAACAATGAGCCATGGAAAACCCTATGAGGGTCACTATGGGTTGGACCCAACTTGACGATACCTAACAGCAACAACAGACCTAGGGTAGAGCAAAGAGAAGACAGACAAGTTCCCACAGTGCATTTCAAGGACCTCACTAGACCCCACATTCTAAAGGGTCTACCACCTCCCAGTAGCACCACTCTGGGACCAAGCCTTTAATCATATTAGATCATTGGAAGTAGATCTCATCCAAACCATTGTGTACAGTTTTCATTAACCTATAAAATTTGAAGAGTATGGCCCTTGGAAGGATGCATAATTAAAGATACTCATTTAACTGTTTTATGTATGAGGCTAGATTATACCCTTATGCTTTTGACAGAATATAAGATAATAGTGTGGTAATTATCAGGTTATGTAAAAGAGCCTTAATCTTTTATTGGAAAGGATTGTTTGCATTTATAAGTTTTTTGGTTGCAGACATGAAATATATAATTTGAAAATTTAAAACATGAATATGCAATATCCCAACCCCCTTTTAAAATGTGTGCTCTTTGGAAAGCTAATGCTGTCTTTGTTGGGTTCTTCTTCCTTCTTTCTCTGATCTAGGGAGGATTTTTGAGTAAATAAGAAGATGTGTAGCTGTTTTTCTCTACCTGAAGAAAGATTAATCCTATTATAGCTATGATCCTAGCTGAGCAAACTGAGTTTACTGTTTAAATACCAGTAAATGGTAGAAGAATAGGCACTCAAGTTATTTTTGTTGTAGTAGATAGCTGTAGTTTGCTTGCTTGCTTATTAACCACAGACAGCATCTCTAGGCCTTTCCTTTTTATTTAAATTGGCTTTGCTTTTCTTTACTGAACAGGATACTTCACTTGTTATAACTAAGTTATTATTAGTAGAATTTACAGTGATATAAAGCTACATTTAAAAAATGAGTGTAAACTATGCTATTTTATATATTAAATACAAATTTTATTTGATCCTTTTTAGAGTTTTCAGTAGTTATGAATTATAAATGGGCTTGGATTTAGCTCCTTTGGTAAAATGTTGCTCTGTGCTCTCTGAGGCCCTAAGTTCTATCCCTAGCACCAAAAAAAAAAAAAAAAAAAAAAGGAAAATGGGAGAAAGATGTGGCAGTCTATTCCTGAAATAATCAGGCATTGAAAACCCTGTGAGGATTGCTATGAGTCCAATTCAATAGCACCTAACAACAACAACATTAATTATTACAAGTTGTTACTATTTTTAAACCTCATTATGAGTTTTATGGATTTAATTTCATAAATGAAGATATTATTCTCAAAAGCAAAGGTAGTTCTTTGAATGTTAAATAATCAGGGTAAGTGAATTATCAGATTGTATACAATGAGAGGTTCCCAACTAAGGTGTAAAGATTTGCTATATCAAGAATTTCCTAGTTTTAATGTACTGCAGTCTGTCAGATTTTCTGTTTATGTTAAATGCATTCTGTTTTCTGGTTAAGAAACCTTCATTTTGAAGTTTGTAAGGGCATGAAACACATGAAAAAATGCTCAGTATCCCTAGCCATTAGAGAAATGCAAATCAAAACAACTCTGAGATTGTACCTTACTCCAGTAAGAATGGCCAAGATTAATAAAATAAATAACAAATACTGGCGAGGCTGTAGAGAAAAGGGAACCCTCTTATACTGTTGGTGGGACTGTAAATTGGTTCAGCCATTTTGGAAATCAATATGGAGATACCTCAGAAAGTTAAAAATAGAACTGCCATAGGACCCATTTATACCAGTACTGGGAATATACCCATAGGGAGATGACGCATCATACCATAGAGACACCTTCATCTCCATATTCAATACAACACTTTTCACAATAGCAAGGATATGAAATCAACCAAGGCGTCCATCAACAGAAGAATGGATAAAAAAATGATGGTACATCCATACAAAGGAATACTACTCAGCAATTAAAAAAAATGAAATAATGTCATTTGTAGCAAAATGGATGGAATTGGAGAACATCATCTTAGGTGAATGAACACAAGCCCCCAAAAAGAAATACCATATGTTCCCACTCATGTGGGTACAATCATACTTGAAGGAAAAAATTATATACATAAATTGAAATATAAAAAATGCACTATTAAGCTTAGTGTAGAAGGGACAATTTAAGGAGTGGAAAGAAGGAGGGATCTAGCAGAGGGAAGTGAAGATTGGAAAAGGTGGGATGGGGTGGAGGGTCAAAGAGGAGGGATGAAGGGGGAGAGGTCAATCTCAGTGTAAACAGTACAACTTCATGAGTATGTTGGAAAAATAGGGAAAGATAACCCAAATAAATATCAGAGTTTAACTACAAACATGGCCATAAGGCTCCATAAACTTTGTGGGTTGTTGAAGGTGTTGCTAGAAGTGATGTAAAGGATGTATAATGGAAAAAGCCATTGCTGTATTACTCTGTACCCCATCATCATTTACTAATAAAGGAGAAAAAAAGAAGAAAAACGCTCACTATATTTTTATGTCAATTCATTCTATTCTATGTATCAGAATGATTAGTGATGAGGATATAATGTTTAAAAAAATAACAAAAAAATGAACAGCAGCAAAAAGAGGAAAACAACCTCCCTGGACTCATAACTCTTTGGGGGTTCAGTTTTATGTTTGGGTACTTAATGCTGACCTTTCCAAAAAATAGTTCACTGGGTAAAATTGTTTTAACTGATACATGTAATTTATACCTTTGACAAAATACTTCGTAGTTTGAAATGTGTCAATTGAATCTATAGCTTAATTTGTCCTAAACATACACTTAAATCATGTGAAAAAAGAAACCTTCATTTATCTTGATAAATTGTTCTTGCTTTATTTCCAAGAAACCTTGTTGTTGTGATATCTTTCTATAGATATTATGGATAACTGGTCATTTTTTATGTGGATAGCTAATAGACTCAGCACACTTTATGAAAACAGTCATCTTTTCTTCATGACACTGCAGTGTCTCTTTGTCATAAGGTAGGAATATATACAGGACTGATTCTGGAATCCCTTTCATTGGCTTGTTATTTGTCTTTCAGCCAATTGCACGTAATCATTGTTGCTTTGTAATAAAGATTGATATCCAGTAGCTTCTGTTTTTCAGTATAGTTTTGCAAGATTGACTTGGATATTCTTGGATCTTTGCATTTTTGTATAAACTTTATAATCAGCTTATTAAATTACACATCCACACAGAAACATGCCTAGGATTTTGATTGGAATTACATTGCAATTTATGCAGCAGTTTTAGGGTGGTTGACTAATGTCTGCCATATTGAATTTTCCCTTCTACAACCTATGATGTTTTTGTACATTTATTTGGATGTTCTTTAATTTTTCTTAATATCTTGAAGTTTTTTGTATAAAGGATGTAAACATACAGGGGTGCCAAAAAATGTATATACTTTTTTTTTTTTTTTTTTTTTTGCAGTTCTTGGGTGTTGAACCCAGGGCTTCACACATATTTTGCACATGCTCTACCACTAGGCTGCACTCCGAGCTCATGTTTTCTTTTTTATCTTGAGATAGAGTCTCACTAAGTTACATAGGCTGCCTCTGGCCTTGAACCTGCTCTTGCCTCTTGCCTCCATCTCCCAAATTGCTGGGATTACAGACATGAGCCACCGCCATCAGCTTATATACACATTTTATTGTTAGGTGCCATCGAGTCTGGTCCAACTCATAGTGACCCTACATACAACAGATGAAGCTTTAAAAAAGTAAAAAATTGGATTAAAATTGTAATAATATATACCGATATAAAAGATAAATAAAAGTCTCACTTGACTTCTGCAATTACAAGAGATGCTCATAGTGCTTACGATAGCAGAAGAAACAGGACCTGTTGCTGTGCAAGGCATCCTGGACCTTTCTTGTACACATCACACACAATACCATGCATCTCAAACTTATCACAAATGTGTGCAGTCGTTAGGTGTGTTGAGGTTCTGTTGCATATACATTCCTTCATTGTACTTTACAACATTCTTTAATTTTAGATACCACTTCAAAATGGTCTTGCACTCCTCAAATGACAACCATGCTTCCACCATTTTCTTTGACTGTCCTGCCTGTCACATGGTAGCGGTAGCATTAGCATCCATTTGATTAACACCATCTTATGAGTGAAGGTCATACTACACATTGCTATTGTAATTCAATTCACCTTTGAAAAATCATACATAGCATCACTTAAAATGTGCATGCATTTTTTGACACCCCCATGTGTATACATTTTTTGGCACTCCTGGTATACTGTCCAATTTATTATTTGATATTAAGATGGTGTTTTTTTTTTTTAAAAATGCTTGCATGTAGAAGCAGAATTGTTTTATGTAACCGATCTTGTGCCTGCAGCGGTAGCCCTGTGGCATCCGATCCCATCAGATCTCGGAAGCTAAGCAGGGTCG
Organism: Pedetes capensis; assembly: GCA_007922755.1. Lineage (NCBI taxonomy): Eukaryota > Metazoa > Chordata > Mammalia > Rodentia > Pedetidae > Pedetes > Pedetes capensis. Next base: position 109,473 of record VMDO01003750.1, read on the forward strand.
GGCCTGGTTAGTACCTGGATGGGAGACCACCTGGGAACACCAGAAGCTGTAGGCTTGGGAGAAGGACCTCGCAACCCCCTCCCAAATATCAATCTGCCATTGAAAACCCTATGAACAGCAGAGAGGCACTGACAATAGTGTTTCCCCTGTTGTACAGAGGGTTGCTATGAGTCGGATACTGGCTCAACAGTACTAACAACAACAAACAACAACTGATCTTGTATCCAGCAACCTTTATTTCTTCCTTTCCAGTTTATGTTTTCATCTACCCTTATTGCAATAGCCAAAAACTTAAGTACAGAGTTTGATGGAGGACAACTTTGTTTCTTCTTGATCTTTAGAGGAGACAAAGCATTCAGTATTTTATCATCAATTATGATGTTTGTTATAAGCTTTTTAGAGATACTTTTTGTCAGATGAAAGTTTCCCTTCTATTTCTAATATTTTAAGAGATTTTCCAAAATTATGAAAGAGTATTAACATTTTATCACATGCATTTGTTGCATTTATTGAGATGATTGTGATTTTTCTTCTTTAATCTGTTAATGTGGCAATTTACTTTGATTTTTTTTTTTTTTTAATTAAGCCAAACTTTTACGTTTGGAAGTAAGCCTAATTTTGTCAGCTATATTTTCCTGTGATAAATTTCTAGAATTAGTTTATTAAGTTTAGGTTTGGGGCTGGGATTTAGCTGAGTTGGTAGAGTGCCACTCTGCAGTCTCTGAAGCCCTCGGTTCGATCCCTAGCACCACAGAAATGAGAGAGGGACATGATGATCCATTTCCAAAGCAATCCCAAAACAATCAGCCATTGAAAACCCTATATGGGTTACTATGAGTTGGAAGCAACTCAACAGCACCTAACAACAATGACAAGGTTTAGGTTAAAAAGTATGAATCTCTATGTTCATAGGAGATAGTGGCCAGAACTTATTTTTCTTGTAATGTCCTTTCAGGTTTTGGTATTAAGGTAACACTGATATTTAAGATGAGCTGGGAAATGTGCTTCATTTTTCTCTTTTCTGGAAGAATTTGTTAAGATTAGTATTATTTATTTTTTAAATGTTTGGAAGATTCATGAGTAAAGCCATCTGGGCCTATAGATTTCTTTGTAAGATTGTCTTATGGAGTTAGTCTTATTAAGAGATATAGAACTATTCAGATTTTTTTAATTTCTTGTGTCAGTTAAGTTTTTTGTTTAAATTTTCAAAACTATTGGTCTAAGATTGTTTTAAGACATTCTTACTGTATTTTTAAATCTAAAGGAATTTTTTTACTTATTACATTTTAAATGTCCTCTTGATTATTAATATTGTTGATCTGTACCTTATATTTTTTTGTTAGATTTTATCACTTTTATTAGTCTTTTCAAAAACCATCTTTTGGCTTCTGGTGTCGAAGTGTCTTCCAAAGGCCCATATGTTGAAGCATTAGACCCCAGCCTATGATGCCATTGGTTGGTGATGGAACCTTTAAAGGGTAGGACTTAGTGGAAGGAAGTTATTTCATTGAAACTTTTCCTTTGAAAGGGAATATTTGGTCCCCAGCATTCTCCTGTCTCTATTTTTTCACATTTTGGCTGCCATGTGGCAAGTAGGCCTCCTCCACTATACACTCCTGCCATTATGTACTGTGGTGCTAACATGCCCAAATTAATAGGACCAAGCAATCACGGACTGAAATCATAAGCCAAAATAAGCCTTTCCTCCTGTTAGGTTAATTATCTCAGGTATTTTGTCATAGTGTCAGAAAGCTGTCTAACATAATTTAATAACAACTTACCAATCATCATAGCTTGGCAACACAGAACACTGAAGTATTTATTGTTTACCCAAATGGTCCTGTGGCTGACTGGGAGATATAGCTTGCTGCTGCTGCTCAGCATTACAAGAGTATCCTACCACATATTACTAGTCTAAGAAAAGATTGAAATTCAAAATTTGAAGTGTGTCTTCTCCTGAAGGCCTATCCCTTTCTTGTGGTCATGAAGTCCAAAAATTGTAAGTTGAACCATTGTAAGTTAGAGAGTGTTTATATATAGCTAAGGCTATATTTTCTTCTCTAAGAGCATCTTTCCCTGTCACGTGGAGGTGTTAACATGTTTTTTAATTTGGTTTAAAATTATTTTAGTTTTCACTATGATTTCTTCTTTGTCTCATGGATTAGAAGTATATTTGTTAGTTTTTGAGCCCTTCTCTGATTAGAGAATATACTGAATGGGTAACATCCTTTGAAAATTGATTCTTGCTTTCTGACTCAGCAGGGGATCAAGATCGTTAAAAGTGTGAGCCCTAAGCAATGGCTTCTGCCTTTGTGGACACAGTGTTCTACAGGTGTCACTTTTGCTAAGTTTGGTGATTTTGTTTTTCCAGGTCTTTTATGTCTTGTTGGAATTTTTTTCTTTTTCTTTTTTTCCAGTTATCAAGAAAGGTTTGTTAGTTTTTCATCATGGTTGTAGATTTTCCTTATCTTTTTGGTTTTATCAGTTTTTGCTTTATGTATTTTATAACTGGTATACCAAACATAACTTGGATTTTTAGATCCTGGTTGATCTATTTATCAATATAAAATATCTTTTGTCTTTGGTAATGCTTATTGCCTAATGCCTACCTTTTTATGTACTTGCTGGATACAAATTCTTTGTTAGATAGTGTATCATATTTCCTCTCATTCTCTGACCTTTTTTTTTTTTTTTTTTATTGGTACTGGGGGTTGAACCCAGGGCCTCGCGCCTGCATGCTCTGCAAGTGCTGGACCACTAAGCTGCACGCTCAGCCCATTTTTTTAGTTTTTGAGACAGGGTCTTGCTAAGTTATGCAGACTGCCTCTGGTCTCGAACTTGCTATCCTCCTACCTCCACTTCCCAAGCCGCTAGGATTACAGGCGTGCGCCAATGTGCCTGGCCTCTGGCTTTTTTTTTAATGGATTTGTTTTGAAGAACAAAAGTGAAGTCTAATTTTTCTACTTTGGGTTTAATTACTTTTTCTAGTTTGCCAAGATGGGAACTAAGATCATTGATTTGAAACTTTTTTTCACTTTTGATTATTTTAGCTGAAACAGACATTTTAATATACTGTGTTTTCATTATCATTTAAGTAAAAATATCTCCTAATTTCCTTTGTGATTTCTTTCTTTATGGGTTGTTCAGAAGTGATTCATGTAGTGTCTGCATATTTGGGGTTTGTCTAAGTGTTTTATTATTGTTTATTTCTAATTTAGTTCCTTTGTGGTCAGAAAACATACTCTATAAGATCTTAATCTCTTAATATCTGTGGAAACTTGGTTTATGATGCAACATTTGGCCTGCCTTGGTCAATGTTCCATCACTTTGGGAAAAAAAAACAAGCTTATTTAGAGACAGGAATTTCAAAAATCTTTAACTATAAATATAGATTTGTATATTTTCCCTTTTAGTTCAGTTAGTTTTTGCTTCATGTAATTTGAAGCTCTTTATTAGATGCATACATATTTGGGATTATTTTATCCTTCTGAATTGATTATCAGGAAGTATTTCTTTTTGTCTCTAGTAATAATCCTTGATTTGAAACCTTTTGTTTAAATTAATATAACTACTTTAGCTTTCTTTTGTATTACTGTTCACTAGGTATATCTTTTTCTACACATTTATTTTCAAGCTATTTGAGTTTTTATATTTTAAAATAGATCTGAATGGATAGGACATACTACGTTGTTGCATTTTTATTTGTCTGCCTATCTCTGCCTTTAGCGTGAATTACATAATCCATGTAAATTAAATATTAATGAGGGTGTTTGTATTTAGTTCTGTCAGTTTTCTATTTGTTTTTTACTTATCTGTTTTTTTCTTTCTCTATTCCTGCTTTTCAGCCTTCTTTTGAGTTAATCAAGTATGTTTTAGTTTCCTTCGCTGGCTTTCTAACTATAGCTCTTTGCATTATTTTTATATAGTTCCTCTTCCAACTATAATGCAACTATAGCATACATTATTACATTACCCAAATCTACTTGAGGTCAAATAGTGAATAAATTCTGGGAAGGTATAGGGACCTTACAGTGGTGTTTTTGGCAGTTACCAAGGATTTAGACAAAGATGGAGTCCATTCCCCCCTTGTTTTCTTGCTTTGTAAGAGTTTCCTCCTGAATTCCAGCTTGCTGCCAGCTTTAGATTCTGTCCACAGAAACTTCAAGCCCACATGACTTAAGCTTTTTGTTGCCTAACCTACTTGTACTTGATGATTATACAGATTAAAAAAAGAAAAAAAGCCTCAGACTCAGATCTGGCCCCATAGTGTGTCTTTTAAAAGTAGACTTCTCTCTCATTTTTTATAATCCTTCCACTACACGCACCTCATATTGGCCCTCTTCAAGTTCAGTGCCAGTCAGGGATTTGGGCAGAGTTGACAAAAGAGTTTCTCTTTCCCTTTGTTCTCTCCTTGTAAGAATTTCCTCCTCAGATTTCTCCCTGCTTTCATCCCTCTGTTCTCTAAAACTGTAGCTGGTGAGGGTGCTGTTTACATTACCATTTTCTGTAACTTTGTCCATGCAAGTCAAGCAGTATACTCAAGTCAGAAAGCCATGGACTGTTAAGCCTTATTCTAAAGTATTTCAATATTCAGTTTTCTTTTGGCTTCTGTTTCTTTTTATATACTTATCAAAATTTTTATATTTTTTCTGTTGTAGCTTATATGGTTTTAAAGAATATTTTTGCAAGGCATAAACTTTTAAATTGGCAGTTTTCTTTCAGCAAGTTAATGATGACATTCCAGTGCTTTCTAATTTTATTGCTCCTTTTGAGATGTCAACTGTCTTTCTCTTGTTCCTTTGAAAACAGTGGGTGGTTTTTCCATGGCTGCTAAACTTTTCTATTTGTCTTTGCTTTTCTTTAGTCTGACTATGATGTGTCTAGGTGTGTTTTCTTTGTATTTACTATGCTTGCTATGACTGGATTTTTTTTTATTAACTTGGGGAATTCTCAACCATTATCTTTTAACATATTGCACTGGCTCCATTTCCCCCCCTTTTTTTTCCTCCTCCTCCTGAAATTGGTATTATATATATGATGTTGTTGTTGTTGTTGTTGTTGTTGTTGTTAGGTGCCTTTGAGTTGCATCCAACTCAAAATGACCTTGATAGGGTTTTCGATGGTTGTTTCGGGATTTCTTTGGGAGAGGATTGCCATATCCTTCTCCCATTTTCGTGGTTCTGGGTTTCAAACTTGAGTCCTCAGAGGGTACAGAGCAGCACTCTACCAACTGAGCCAAACCCCAGCCCCTTACATACATACATACACACATGTATATGGTGTGATGTGTGTGTACACACACTTATATAAATACTAGATTGTCATTTCTCTTTTATTATTTTTTGCTCTTATATTTTCCATACTTGTTCATGTTTCAACATGTATGTTTTCCATTGTCTTGCAGTTCAGTAATCTTATTTTCACCTGTGTCCATTCTGCATTAAAATCATCTTTTGAGTTTTAAATTTCAGCTTCTGTGTCTTTCCATTCTAGGATTTTCCATTTTATTCTCATACGTTTCAGTTCTCTGATGAAGTTTTCCATTTTTTTCATATATTTCATCATCCCTACTTTTTTTTTTAGTCACAATTTTTGAAAACATTTTTGTTTATTCTACTATCTGGATTATGCCTGCCTTTGTTTCTGTTGTCTGTCTTGTTTGGTCTTATTTCTTGGTATGATTGCATATTTTTCATTGAATACCAGATATTTCATATAAATGGTTCTATTGGCTCTAAATGGTATTTTCTTTAATCAGAGGGGCTTCTTCATGTATTCAATGGACATGTAGAATAAAGCAGATCATATCATTCAATCAGTGCTCTATCTGTCTTTGTCAAGTATACCTGTTCAAAAGAGTATTTCCATCCAGGAATGCTTCTAAAGATGTGAAATATGTAGTAAATTCCTCCTCTATAGTAGTCCTAAACTTGAGTTTTTGTTTTCATTGCACAGAGACTGTTGAAGTCTCTACTCAGTTTTTTGGATACTTTAACTTCTTTGCCCCTTGCCCTGGGTAACTTAAGAAAGGACAGATGCCTTGATGAACTAGCATCAAGTGTTGGCACTGTGTCTCCCTTGGCTTTTGAAACTTCTCAAATTTGGCTCCCTTGACAATTCTGATTCTTAAGTTTTGCTTCTGTAGCCCCACCTGACAGCCAAATGCGTTCCTTACTTCCCTCTTTCTGCTTGAATTTCTGTTGAGTTCTGTCCACGTTTACAGCCTCCTCCTCTTCACTGCTTTAAGTTCAGCAGATTTGCTGAGGAGAAGAACAATGTACAGAAGGTCAGATTTAGCAAGCTGCTTTCAGGGATTTTGACATGTCCATTTCAGCTGACTTGGTAATTTTCTAAACCTTTGAGCAAATATTCTTTTTATTTTAACTGGGTTTTCTAATTGTTTTTAGCAGGCACATTGGCGTGTAACAAGCTACTCTATCACTACTAGAAAGGAAGTCCCTAACTTCATCTTTTAAATAGCTACCTAATATTCTGTAGTAGGGATAAGAAACTTAATTATTAGTGAACATTTGGATTACCCAATTTTTTTTTGCTGTAAATAATTTTGAAAAAGTGATCCTTTTTCATATGTCCTTAAACTCCATAACCCTTTTCTTCCTTCCCTTTTCTTTTCTTTTTTTGGTGTTGGGGATTGAACCCAGGGACTCTTGTATGCTAAGGAAGCACTGTACCACTGAGCTGCACCCCCAGCCTGCTCCATGAGCTTTTATAGCTGTGTAATAAATAGGTAACTATATGAAGAATTTTTATTTTCATTTAAAAAAGATTTTTCCAGTTATTCTAAAATGCTAATATATGATTTCATCAATAACCTGTGAGAATGCCCTTTTTCTTATACACAAATCAGCAGAGTTTCTAGTCTTTTTAATTTATGTCAGTTAAACATTGAACATAATTATCTTTTTGGCTGTTTTATTTCCTATATTATAGATTGCCTTTTATTATGTTTTGTTTTGGTAGGCTTTTAAAGAAACTGTGTATTTTAGGATCTATACATGGAAATTATGAGTCAGTAGATAGATGATGAAAGTGATCTGAAGGTGTTTAAGAGCAAACAAGTAGCTGAGTGTGGTGGTACACACCTGTAATCCTAGCCCTTTGGAGGCAGAAGCAAGAGGATCAAGAGTTCCATGCCAGGTTAGGCTATATAACAATACCCTATCTCAAAAATAACAACAACAACAACAAAGGGGGCACCATGGCACACACCTATAATCCTAACATTTAGGACACTGAAGCAGGAGGATCACAGTTGGAGGCCAGAGGCAGCTTGTTCAATGTAGCAGGACCCTTCCAAAATAAAAAAATAAAGGGACTGGGGGTGCATGCATCTCAGTGGTAGCACTTTGCCTAGTATGCCTTGGGTTTAATTCTGCAGTACTAACAACAACAACAACAACAACAAAAAGCCAAGTGATACTGATACCCAGGCACATTTAGATAATACTACTTTTAACTACTTACATTCCAGTTTTGTATTTTGGGGTGACTTGGTAAATTCAAAACAGAAGAATGAAATTAGTGAAGAAATACTGATATTCCTTTGGTTATATATAATATACAAGCCATTTTTTTTAAAAAAAATATATTTGGACAGATAAAACTATGATAGCATTTTTGAAAGTGTGCTAAATATTGTGTTGTGTATTACTTGACTATCAGTTGTGATAACATGATCAAAGGAGAATGATATTGCTAAGGGTGTTAAGTCATAAATACATGTTGTTGTTAGGTGCTGTCAAGTCAGGTCTGACTCATATCAACCCTATGTACAACAGAACGAAACATTCCTCCACTCTGTGCCAGGCAGACAATCTTATTTTTGTTTAAGTCCATTGTTGCAGATACTGTGTCAGTCCATATAGTTGAGGGTCTTCCTTTTTTTTCTCCAGGGATTGGTTCCCCCCTGACTACATGTCCCAAATACATAAGAAACAGTCTAGTTATCCTTGCTTCCCAGGAGTACTCTAGTTGCACTTCCTCTAGGACAGATCTGTTGGTTCTTTTTGGCAGTCCATGTTTTATTCAATATTTGTCTTTACCACCATAATTCAAAAGCATCAATTCTTTTCCTGTTTTCCTTATTCAGTGTCCAGCTTTCACAACCATATGATGCAACTGAAAATACCATGACATGATTCAGGCGCACCTTTGTCTTCAATGTGATGTCTTTACTTCTTAATATGTTAAAGAGGTCTTTTGCCGCAGCTTTTCCCAATGCAATGTGTCTTTTGATTTCTTGACTGCTGCTTCCAGGAGTATTGATTGTACAACCAAATAAAGCAAAATCTTGGACAACCCCAGTCTTATCTCCATTTATCATGAATTTGCTTACTGACCAAATTGTAAAGATTTTTGGTCTGTTGATGTTGAGTTGCATGATATACATAAATACATATGATACAGATAATATCTTTGTTAATAGAGCACGTAGGATAGAAAAATGTCATCCCTGAAATTGAAGTATTTATTTCCTGTCAAAAAAGAAAAACAGTATAAAGCCTCAAATACCATATTTATATTGACATTTATTCTGTGATAGCACCTTTTTGGATAATACCATTATTTGCTACTTAATATTTATTATATGCCAATACTGCACTTAGTGTTTTATATATGTTTCCTACTTTTATCTATCTTATAGTAATTTCATACCCTTCATCCGTACTACCTTGGCATTCTATCTCATCACATATCGTAAGCTAAGCAGCATTGGGCCTAGTTAGTCCTTGGATGGGAGACTACCTTGGAATACCAGGTGCTGTAGGCTTGGGAGAAGGGCCTGGCAGTCTACTCCTGAAACAATCAGCCATTGAAAACTTTGTGAATAGTAGAGAAGCACTGACATAGTGCAGGGCATGGCACAATGTTGAAGATTGTTTCCTTCTTTTGTGCATAGGGCTGCTATGAGTTGGACCTGACTTGTCAGCACCAAACAACAACACAGTAATTCTATAAAGGGGTTATTGTTATGATCATCATTCCCATTTCACAGATGAAAGAACTGAAGCCCTCACAGGTTAACTTACTTCATTATTCACAGGTACAAATGGTAAAGCGATGATTCAAACCCGAGTGTGTATGATTTCAGTGTACAAGCCTCTGTCCCTCTTCGACAAATTACTTCCTCTAACTTGTCTTTCTCTGTATTGTCATGTCCCATGCTTTAATCTTTGTGTTGTTCTGCTTCTTAGTAGCATTTGATACTGTTAACCCTATTTCATTTTAAAAGTGGGTGCACATTTCATGATAATATAGAAAGTTGATTTATAAGCTCATAATGGTAAATAGCCATCTCTGTGTTGCCTTACTACTCAGAAATAATCATCTTACATTCTTTTAGTTATTTACTCATATTTCTATGTAACTTTTAAAACATTTCTTGATTCATTAAGTTTAGGTGTTATCTGTTGACTTCTTCTCATTATGGAAGATTTAGTCTTTTATAACCAGACTAATGGTGTTATGTGCCTACATGCCGCCTGTACTCTTTGGTTAACAATCTGTTGAGGTCTTTTACCATATTCTAATTGGAATGGTCATTTTTCTTAGTACTAACTTTAGAATGTTATTTACATATTCTGTTGTTGTTGTTAGGTACTATTGAGTCAGAGTCCGAATCATAGCGACTCTATGTACAACAGATGAAACACTATTGTCAGTGCTTCTCTGCTATTCATAGGGTTTTCAATGGCTGATTGTTTTGGGAGTGGGTTGCCGGGTCCTTCTCCCAAGCCTACAGCACCTGCTGTTCCCAGGCTGTCTCCCATTCAGGTACTAACCAGGCCCGACCCTGCTTGGCTTCCAAGATCTGACAGGGTTTGCGTTTTATTTTTCTAATCAGGGATTTTTGATTTGGTTTTGTTTAGCAGAGGAAACATTTTAATTTCAAAGGGGTCCACTTTGAGGAACCTCTGTGCCATTTTCTGGGGCTTTGTTTCCCTTCTGGTACTTTAGTCCACAAATTCCAGCCACTTCTGCAGGCATCAGCTCCTAGCTCCCAGCTCCTAGCTTCAAAGCTCAGTGAGACTTGCCATGCTTTGCTTGGGTTCTGCTTCCCAATATGTCGTCAGGAAACTGCCCCTAGGCAGAGAACAGGGGCACATCTCTGGATCACCTTGAGTTTCTCTTTTCTCAGGAATCACAGTCCTATCTTGTCTTATTCATCACCTGAAAGCATTTGCCTTGTACATTTTGTTCATCTTTAGAGTTATTTATGATGGGAAGACAAATATAGGACCAGTTACTTTCTCATGACTGAAAGTACATGTAAGTCCCCAAATTTATGTTTCATGATTATCTGTCCATATTTCATAAGAAAAGCCTAAGAAGTTTTTCAGAAGCTCTGTCTGCATCGGTTGGGATAGTGAACTTCTGTAAGATTATAGGACAGTTAGCTTGCCCTTTCTTTGGGGAACCATCACATGTACTATGTATAAGCCTTTACTTGGTGGCCATTTCAGTGTCTTTGCAGATAAATCCTACAACTGGTTGTCATTATTTGGGTCTGGGGAAGAGAGAAGGAAGTGGGATTTTTCCATTCATTATGGAGGCTTTTATCAATTCTCTATTATGAGCCAACCCTTATATTATGAGCCAACCCTTCTTTCTGAAATATCAAATACTAAACCTTTGTGGGGTTCCACAGAATGGAAGAATCAGTTAACTGCCAAAGAAGTAATACAGTGTAGTGATAATGCATGGGCTCTGTGAAACTCTGCCCAAGTTTGAGAATCTGCTTTGTTAGAGAAAGAATTACCTGTGTATGTTGAAAAAGTTATTTTTTCTTCTATACCTCAAATTTCCTCATCTGTATGATTGGAACTGTAATAGGACTTATGTTAAAGTTAATACAATTAAAGTCCTTAGAGTATCAGTTTTTAAATTTTTCCTATTTGAATACCTGCCTATTATTTCCTCTTCTCCATTTCACACTTATCTTAAACCTAATATATTCAATATTAAATTCTTGATTTCCTCCACCTATTTATGATTTAAGTTTTCTTTACCCTAGTAATATACCAACTTCTGTTCAGTGGCATTTTATTTAATTAATTTATTTTTCATGGTCCTCAGTGGTTGAGTCCAGAGCCTCACACATAACTTTGCAAATGCTCTACCCCTGAGCTGCATCCCCAGCCCATTTTTAATTTTTTATTTTCTGACAGGGTCTTACTAAGTTACACAGGCTTCTTCTGGCCTCCAACCTGTGATCCTCCACTCTCTGCCTCCTGAGTCACTAGGATTATAGGTGTGAGCCACTATACCTAACTTCAGTTGCTTTTTAAAAGTCTGGAGTCCTCCTCAGTTTTTCCCTATTCTTCAACATTACATCTAATCTTTTACCAAGTCCTGGCAGTTCCATTTATAAAATATATCTCAGCGTGTTTCTGTCTCCACTAGCATCTTTTACCTGCTGAACTTCTCTGTCAGCCCATTGCGGTTTTCATTGATTCTATTCATCCTTCCCTCCATTTCAGTTTCCACCCTACCACAAATAAGCTGGTCCAGTAAGCTGGGATACTTACTTTCTTAAGAGTTGAGTGGACACTGGCCAGCATTTGCCTCCAGAGTTTTCAGTTTCTGGGCTGATCAACCCCCTACTTCTAATGATGCATTCTTTTTTATGTGTATCAACTATAATTGGAAGACAAATTTTATAGACCCAAATGCCAACTCTTCTCTATTATGTTGATTTTCACTTACTAATTGAACATGTGTTTACTGTGATCCTACCTTCTGTCAGGTTGTAGGAATACATATCTTCATGGAAGTCAGAATGTAAGTTATAGATAGAGACATTCAATAAACAATTTTAATAAAGTTTGAAGTATTATGGGACAGAGAAGACATTTATGCTATGGGAGAATATAACAGAGAGATGTCACTTGGTCTAGGGATCAGGAAAACTTAGCTGAGGGAATAGACTAAGAAAGAAACATTTAAAGTGGAGCTCTGAAAGATTAGGAGTAATTATCCTGGAGAATATGTTGATGGAGGAGGTCGTTGGAGACAATTTATGGAAAGTAAACAGCATACTCAAAGGCAAGAAAACCATGGCCTATGCTAGGAATTGAAGATTCAGTATGGCTAAAATGTAGATAGAGGTCAAGAGCTCCAGTGGCAAGAGATAAAACTGAATGGTGAGCAGGAACTTCTCTGTTAAGCAATTTAAAGGACTTTAGACCTTCTGTAGCACAGGGACTAGGACTTTTGGTTATATGTTACACAAATCTCTGAACTCTTATCTCCTCTACATAAATATAGGCAAATCACTTTACCTTTTCTAGTCTGTTTGCACATTGAAAAATGAGTATAATGATAGTACTTACCTCAATGAGTTTTTGGATATCTTAGATTTTCTTACTTGTGGCCTTTATCCTTTTCTTGAACATTGATGAATCAGACTCTTGTGTGTATGTGGCACTAGAGATTGAACTCAGGGCTTTGTGAAGTGTGCCAGGTAAGGGCTCTACAATCAGACTCTTTTGAATTCTTGGCATTTAATATTCAAAGCATTGTTGTTGTTAGGTGCAGTGGAGTCTGGTCTTAAAGATCATTCAGAAATGACTGCAGCAGTGTATAGACAGGGAAATGCCAGAAAATCAAGCTGGATTCAGAAGAGGATGTGGAGCTAGGGAAATCATTTCTAATGTCAGATGGATATTAGTTGACAGCAGAGAATACCAGAAAAATGTCTGTCTATATTTTATTGACTATGCAAAGGCATTTGACTGTGTGGATGACAACAAATTATGGATAACATTGCAAAGAGTGGGAATACCAGAACACTTAATTATACTCATGAGGCATCTGTACATGGATCAGGAGGCAGTCGTTTGAACAGACAAGGGAATACTGGTTTAATGTCAAGAAAGGTGTGTGTGAGGCTTTATCTTTTCACTATACCTCTTCAATTTCTATGCTGAGCAAATAATCCAAGAAACTGGACTTTATGAAGGAGAATGTGGCATCATGATTGGAGGAAGATTCATTAACAACGTGTGTTATGCAGATAACACAACCTCTTGCTAAAAGTAAAGAGGATTTGAAACATTTACTGATGAAGATCAAAGAACACAGTTTCAGTATGAATTGTGCATCAACATCAGCAAGACAAAAATCCATACAACTGGGAAAGTACTCAACTTCATGTTAAACGGAGAAAAGATTGAGGTAGTCCATGGTTTTGCTTTACTTGGTTCTACAGTTAACACCCATGGGAGCAGCAGCCAAGAAATCAAAAGACACATTGCATTGGAAAAAGCTGTTGCAAAAGACCTCTTTAATGTGTTGAAAATTAATAATGTCACATTGAAAATTAAGGTGCGCCACACTTATGCCATGGTATTTTTAGTTGCATCATGTGATTCTGAAATCTAGACAGTGAGTAAGGGAGACAGGAGAAAAATTAATGCTTTTGAATTATGGAGCTGGAGATTAATATTGAATATACCATGGACTGCCAAAAGCACCAACAGATCCATCCTAGATGAAGTGCAACCAGAGTGCTCCTTGAGAACAAGGATGGCTAGACCATGTCTTACATATTTTGGACAAGTTGTCAAGAGGAACTAATTCCTGGAGAAGGACATCAAGTTTGGAAGAGTGACAGGTCAAGGAAAAAAATGAAGACCCTCAACTAGATGGACTGACACAGTGTCTCCAAAAATGAGCTTAAACATAAAAATATCTTGTGCCTGACCCAGAATTGGCGAGTGTTTCATTCTTTTGTACATAGGGTTCCTATGAGTTGGACCCGACTTAACAGCATCTAACAACAGCAACAGTATTCTAAACATGTAACATAATTCTCTGTTTCCTAATTTTCTGCTCACTAGGCAACCTTCTGATTAAAGCTTGGCTTCATTTGTATTATGCCTAAGAAAGAGTGTCTGACCTGGGGCCACAAATGTACTATGTTCTTGGTAGTTCTGGCAGCTATAGTTATTTCTGTAAATTGATAAGTTGACATTCTGATTTTATGTCAGTGTCGTGAGCCTGGTTAATGGGAACTGTTCCTGAGAAGTAGTTCTGTTGGTCATGTGCTGTTCCATTGGATATATGAGCTTTCAAGGCCAAGAGCCAAACAATATGAAAAATTAACTAAAATGATGTTATTCATGGGGACTCCTTCAAAATTGGCATTTCACCTTCCATAAAGTTCTCTCTACTTCTGCTCTGCTGTTGGCTGTAACTGAGTTTTTTTGCATGTTTATGTTTTTATAATTGTTTTAAATTTTCATTTTGAAGATCTTTAACTTATAAAAATTATAATGATTAATGTAGAGTTAGTAATAATTGGAAAAACTGAGGTGTAAACTGAACACAAATAACTAGCTGTCCAGTTGTCAGATGGCCAGAAGATAACCTTGTTAAGAATTTTTGTTGGGTGTGCACATTCATTTGTCATTGTAAGGAAATTTTGGCCCTTTATATTCATTTACAGAAATGGATTTTTTTCTTGAGCTTCACAAACAATTAAACTCTCCATTTTCATTTCTGAGTATGTTTGAAAAGGAAAGCTAATTTTCTTTTAGTGGTTCTAAACTGGGGGTAGCCTCTTAAGAGGGCATTATGTATGATTACTTTTGATTGTTAAAAGTGATTGGGGAGTTGTGCCCGCCCCAAGAGGATTACCTTGCTTAATGAGTGGGGACTATGGATGACAAATATCCTAAAGTTACTTGGAGAGCCCTCCAAGGAAGGAATTGTCTAACCCTCAGAGCCAGTGATGCCCCTTTTGGGAAACACAGCTGCTGGTTTCGTCAGGTAACCTGAGATAACAATGCCGATAGCACCATCTAGTGATGGAATTATGTAATATGCAGAATCCACTTTTCATCACAGAAATAAGAGAAAATTCTCAAAATTCTAAATTTTATGTGGAATAGTAGATGACACAGTCATAGACTTTGGAGCAGGGAAGAATATTGGAGCTAATTTAATTCACTTTCTCCTTTTACAAGCAAAGAAATTAGAGTACAAAGATGTGATGTAATTTAATCTAATGGCATATACCTAGATAGTAGCAAGACCCCTAGTTCTCATTTTCAAAGGTTAATATTCTGAGCCATCATCACAGCAAATTGTCTTTGTGTTTTATTTGCGTTACTGTCTTAGGTTCTTGGCTTATTCATTTGAGAAGGAGAAAACAGTAAATGAGGAGAACATCTCCTTTAATAGATGTTGTAATGTACCTGTCATAATGCATACATTGTAACTCTATCTTATTTTTAATCTAATTTTATCACCCAGAGAGATGAGTATTCACTTAATTTTTAGTTGCTATGATTTGAGTCCTGAGTGTTGAGTCTTATGAGGATTTACCTAAGACAGAAAAGGAAATATACATGAAAATTTATCTAATACTTAATTTATTGAAGGATGAACTGATATGTTGGCTAGCAAAAGATGGAGAAAACTAGGGCAAAAAACTTTTAATGTTTCCCATTTCTCGTCTGTGATAGGGCACATATTTTTGACAAATCAACCTTATTTTTCCTATTTTAGAAGGACTTTTAAATACCGAGAAGGTTTAGCTGAAACTATCTTGCTGCTGTATCACATTTAGATGGAAGAGAGCAGTTTTGTGTTATCGACTGTAAAAATGTTGTTTAGGAAAGAATAGGATTCCAAAATAAAGTGTGTTTTAACAAGTGATGCCTCCAACAGCACTGGAAAATGATGAACCTGTGAAAGTGTATGATACTGAAATGAACTGCTTTCCTGATAGATGATGATTGTGCTGGTGATGATGATGATGGTATCCACAGTGGTCAAAATAATAATGATAAGTACCATTTTCTGATGTGGTGGGCACTATTTGAGTTTGTTACGTGAATTAATTCTTTTAATCTTCAATACAGCCCTTTAAGGTATAGGTACTATTATTATCCTCGTTTTACAGATGAAATTCAGCAGTAGAGAAGTTCGGTCATTTGGTATAGATCTCACAAATGTTGTTAGGTGTTGTCAAGTCAGGTTCCACTCATAGCGACGCTATGTCCAACAGAGTGGAACACTCCCCGACACTGTGCCATGCACATGGTCTTTTTTATGTTTAAGCCCATTGTTGTTGTTACTGTGTCAATCCATCTAGTTGAGGATTTTCCCTTTTGTTGTTGTTGTTATTGTTGTTGACCCACCAATCTCCCAAACATGATATCCTTGTCCAGGGATTGCTCCCTTCTGACAACTTGTCCAAAATACGTAAGATGCAGTCTAGTCATCCTTGCTTACAAGGAGTACTCTAGTGGTACTTCCTCTAGGACAGGTCTGTTGGTTATTTTGGCAGTCTATGGTATACTCAGTATTTGTCTCCAGTGCCATAATTCAGAAGCATCAATTCTTCTCCTGTCTCCCTTAATCATTGTCCAGCTTTCACAAGCATATGATGCAACAGAAAATATTATGGCATGAGTTAGTCACACCTTCATCTGCAATGTGACATCTTTACTTTTCAACAATTTTTTTTTTTTTTCTTTTTGCAGTACTGGGTGTTGAGCCCAGGGCCTTGCACTTGCATGCTTTGCAAGTACTGGACCACTGAGCTGCATGTCCAGCCCGTTTTTTTTTTTTTTTTTTTTTTTTTTTTGAGACAGGGTCTCGCTAAACTACGCAAACTACCTCTGGTCTCAAATTTGTGATCCTCCTACTGCCGCCTTCCGAGCCACTGGGATTTCAGGTGTGCGCCACTGCGCCCAGCTACTTTTCAACACTTTATGAAGGTCTTTTTCCCTTTCCCAATGCAATGCATCTTTTGACTTCTTGACCATTGCTTCTGTGGTAGTTGATTGTAGAACCAAGTAAAGCAAAATCTTGGACAACCACAATACTTTCTCCATTTATCATGAAGTTGCTGATTGACCCAGTTGTAAGGATTTTTGTTTTCCCTTCCTTCCTTCCTTTCTTCCTGCCTTTCTTCCTTGTCTGCCTGCCTGCCTGCCTGCCCGCCCACCCGCCCGCCTACCCACCCACCCTCCCACCTACCTACCTACCTATCTACCTACCTACCTTCCTTCCTTCCTTCCTACCTTTTCTTTTCTTTTCTCTTTTCTTTTCTTTTGTTTTCTTTTCTTTTCTTTTGTGGTGCTGGGGGGTTGAACCCAGGGCCTCGTACTTGCATGCATTGCAAGTGCTGTACCACTGAGCTATACCCCAGTCCATTTTTTACCTTTTATTTTGAGGCAGGGTCTCACTAAGTTATGCATACTGCTCCTGGTCTCCAACTTGTGATACTCCTGCCTCTGCCTCCCAAGTTACTGGGAGGATTTTTGTTTTCTTGATGTTGAGGTACAGTCCATACTGAAGGCCTTGTTCTTTGATCTTCACCAGTAAATATTTCAAATCCTCACTTTCAGCAAGCAAAGTTATGTCATCTGCATAACACAGGTTGTTAATGAGGCTTCCTCCAATCCTAATGCCATGTTCTTTATCATAAAGTCCAGCTTCTCAGATTATTTGCTCAGTATAAAGAGTGAAGAGGTATAGTGAAAGGATACAGTCCTGAGACACACCTTTCTTGACATTAACCAAACAATGTTTCCTTGTTGTGTTCGAATGACTACCTCCTGGTCCATGTACAGATTCCGCATGATTATAATTTAAGTGCTCTGATATTCCTATTCTTTGCAATGTTATCCATAATTTGTTGTCATCCATGCTGTCAAATGCCTTTCCATAGTTTATGAAACATAGATAGACACCCTTTTGGTATTCTCTGCTTTCAACTAATATCCATCTGACATAAGTAATGATGTCCCTATTTCCACACCCTCTTCTGAATCCAGCTTGATTTTTCTGGCATTTCCCTGCCTATATACTGCTGTAGTAACTTGAAAATTTTACTTGTGTGTGATATTAATGATATCATTTGATAATTTCCAGATTCTGTTGCATCCCCTTTCTTGGGAATAGGCACAAATATGGATCTCCTTTAGTCAGTTGGCCAGGTAGCTGTTTTCCAAATCTCTTGGCATAAAGAAGTGATGCCAGTGCTCTCATGGCAGCTTCTACTTCTTCCTTTAGTACCATTGGTTTCTGATATATGCAGTCTCTTGAAATGGTTGATCATCCACCAATTCTTTTTAGTATAATGACTCTGTATATTCCTTCCATCTTCTTTTGGTGTTTCCTGTGTTGTTTAATAGTTTTCCTATAGAATCTTTCACTACTGCCACTTGAGGTTTCAATTATTTCTTCAGTTCCTTAAGCATGAGAAAAACAGAGCATGATCTTCCCTTTTGGTTTTCTATCTCCAGTTCTTTGCACATGTCATTATATTTGATTTTGTCATCTCCAGCTGCTCTTTGAAATCTTCTGTTCTTTAACTTCATCATGTCTTCTTTTTACTTTACCTACTCAAGGTTCAAGAGCAAGTTTCAGCATCCCTTTCGACATATAATTTGGTCTTAAAATTTAAGTGTGTAACAATAACAACAATAGTACACTATTAACTATCAGAACAATTATTCATTTTGTGTAATTGAGAGTTTATGCCCTTGAATAACAAGTCTCTATTCTTCCTATTCCTCCTACTCCCAGCCCCTGACAACCACTGTCTTGCTCTCTATTTCTATTATTTTAACTATTTTAGATACCTCATATAAGTTGAATCATGCAGCATTTGTCTATGACTGGTTTATTACATTTAATTTAATGTCTTCAGTGTTCATCCATGTTGTTGCATATGTCATGGGTGATTTCCTTTTCTTTTTTTTCTTTTTTTGGTACTCGGGATTGAACCCAGGACCTTATGCTTGCATGCTTTGCAACACTGCTGTACCACTGAGCTGCACCTCCAGCCCATTTTTTTATTTTTTGAGACAAAGTCTTGCTTAATTATGCAGACTGCTTCTGGTCTTGAACTTGCAATCCTCCTGCCTCTGCATTCCAAGTTGCTGGATTACAGGTGTGCACCACCTCGCCCAGCTATGATTTCCTTTTTTAAGGCAGAATAATATTTTGTTATGTGTTTATACTGTATCATATTTTCTTCACCCATTCATCTGTCAGTGAACATTTAGTTTGTTTCTACCCCTTGGCTGTTGTGAATAATGCAGCAATGTATATGTGATTGCACATGTATCTTTGAGATCTTTCCTGTTTTCAACTCTTGGGTAAATACCTAAAAGTGGGATTGCTAAATGATATGGGAGTTCCATTTTTAATTTTTTTTTTTTGAATAATCTCGGTACTATTTTTCCATGGAGTCTATACCTTATTACAATCCTACACACAGTGTACAGGGGTTCTAAGTTCTTCACATCCTTGAAAATGCCAACCATTTTGTTTTATAATTTTTATAATGGCCATCCTGGCAAGTATGAGTTATCTTCTCCTTGTGGTTTTGGTTTGTATTTTCCTGATGACTAGTGTCATGGTTTGAATACAAAGTGTCCCCCAAAAGTCATATACTTTAATATTCAGTCTCTAGCTGATGGCATTGATGTGGGAGGTTATAAAACTTTGGGAGAAGGGTCTTAGCTTTACAGAAATGATGTCAATGAAGAGAGGACTTTGGAGACTTTTTCCCCCACTGTCCCCTAGGCTTGTGTCTCTCTCTGTTCTTGGTCTGCCATGCCGTGAGATGGCCATAAGAGGCCCTGCTGCCGCTGCCATCATGCCTGCCCTGAGACCACTATGGATTGATTCTCTAACCATGAGCTCCCTATGAATCTCTTCCCCCATCAGTTTGTTTGGATTGATTTTTCTGCTATAGTGACAGCAGCTGACTGACACAGAAAATTGGTACTGGAGAGTAGGGTTGTTGCTGTGCAGAAACCTAACAGTGGGGTTCCCAGGCCTTTGGAATTTATTTGCCAGAGTTTGGAGATATGGTTGAGTGAAGCCCTGGAGAGCTTGAGGAGTCATTCTGGTGAGAGTAAGGAAGTCTGCAATGCCACTACCAATGGAAATGCAGATGGGGCTCACAGCATTTTAGAGGAAAATGAGGATTCTGTTGGATATTGGACTAGAAGCCATTCACATTACGTTCTAGCAATGAGATTGTCTCCATTTTGTTCATGCCCTAAAAATTTGAGTAAGGCTGAGTTTAAAAGTTATGAAGTAATTAACTTGGCAGAGGAAATATCACAAGGGTGATGAGCTGTAGGGGACATGGCTCAGTTACTACTTGTTATGTTCAGTGAGACTTATGGAAAGATAGAACGAAAAACACAAAAGAAATCTGAAAAATGTGCAGTTTAAAGAGGAAAAGCACTGCCGCTTGTCTGAGATTACTGCAGACAGGCCTGGGTCTGACCAGGAGGACTTGGTTTTTAAAGAGAGAAGCCCTCGTAAAGGAAAGCCTTTTGCTGGGACCAGAGAAATTCCCATGTGCCACAGAAAGAGCTGGCCAGACCCTCTCCTATCCAAGCCCCCAGGATGTGAAAAGGGACTATCTGAAAAGCCAGCTCCTGGCACTCTTGAAAAAGAGGCCACCTAGGGAAATGATTTCTCAGCCTGGGAATACAGAGGCTGCCTCTGAAGCTCTGGTTCAAAAAGGTGAAGCTACATCTTGAACCAGCAGCAAAACTTGGCATCATTCACATGGCACTGGTTTTGCAGACATGTGGAATGCAAGAGTGATGGGGTTATGAAGGCTGCCACCACTGTTCCAGAAGATAGCCTGTGGGGCCAGGCAATGCATACCAGGGTCAGGTGCCCTGTATACAGCCCTGGAAGGGCTGATGTCTGAAGCTTTGAGGATGATACATAAGCAGCAGTGGAGACCTCAGGATGTTGGAGATGCCAGCTAAGTGAAGCATCTGCTGAGGGCAACTGCTGGCAAGAGGTGGAGCCAGTTCAGTAGGGCTGTTTGCAAAAAGGCCAGAGGGATGTCACCACCTAAGCCTGTTTGAGCCCAGATAATGCCAGATATCAGAGGTGTCACATGTGCCAGATGCCAGCCTTAAACCTACAGTTTGTCCAGCAGGATATCGGTGTTGCTACTGACTGATCTTTCCTTTCTGTGCTCCCATTTCTCTCTTTTGGAATCTGAATACTTACTCTGTGCTACTGTCTGTTGGAAGTATATAACGTGGTTTTTGTTTGTTTGTTTTTGTTTTTTTGTTTTGAGGCCTTGAGTCCCAGTGAAGACTTGGAATTTTAAGCACAGTTGAGACTCTAAAAGACTTTTGGGGACTTTTAACATTGCATTTTGCATTATGAGGTGGCCCATGGACCTTTGGGAAAGTGTCCCCCAAAGGCCATGTGCTTTTAATCTTCAGTCCCCAGCTGGCAGCATTGTCCTAGGAGATTATGAAACTTTGGAATACGAATCCTAGCTTTGTTGAAGTAATGTGACTTAGAAGTAGGCCTTTGGAGGGCTTTCCCCTGCTTTCCTGTACCTGAGGCTCTGATCTCTCTCTGTTTGTAGTCTGCCATGCCATGAGGTCATTTGAAACAGGATCTGTTGCCACCACAGCCCATGCCTGCTTTACTGCCATTATGGATTCTCTAACCATGAGTTCCCAGTAAAGATTTTCCCCCTTAAGTTTGTTTGAGTTGGATTTTCTGCTATAGCAACATCAGCTGACTAATACAGTTAGTGATGTTAAATTCTTGTTCATATACTTATTAGCTGTTATATCATCTTTAGAGAAATGTTTATTCAAGTTCTTTGCCCATTTTTAATTAAGTTATTATTTTTTACTATTGTAGGTTTCCTTATATATGTTGGATATTAATTTTTTATCAGATATATTATATATGAATATTTTCTCTTAGTTCTTAGGTTGCCTTTTTATTCTGTTTCTTTTACTGTGCAGAAGCTTTTTAGTTTAATAGTAGTCCTACTTGTCTATTTTTGCTTTTGTTGCCTATGCTTTTGGAATCATATCCAGAAATCATTGTCAAGACCAATGTCATAAAATTTTCATCCTGTGTTGAATCCAGGGCCTCACATATGATTGGCATGTGTTCCACCCTTGAACTGCATCCCTCAGCCCCTTTATTTTGAGACAGGGTCTTGCTGAGTTGTACCTGCTGCCTCTGGTCTCAGCATCCTAAATAGCTGGGATTACAAGCATGTGCCACAGCACCTGGCTTTCAGCTATTATTTTTTAAAATATAGTTTCTGGCCTTTTTCATCTCTTTCCGTAACTCTTGATGGTATCACATAATTTACATAGGTTTCCTTCTTTTTCATTCTTTAGTCCTTTCGCTCCTGTGACTAGATTATTTCAAATGCTCTGTCTTACAGGTCATTCTTCTGTTTGATTGAGTCTACTGTTGAAGCTCTTCATTGAATTTTCTACTTCATTCATTATATTTTCATCTCTAGGATTTCCATCTGGTTCTTTTTTATTGTTTTCTTTTTGTTTTTCAGACTTCTTACTTTTTTCCTGTATGTTGTTGTTGTTAGGTGCCGTCGAGTGGATATCCGACTCATAGCGACCCTCTGTACAACAGGGGAAACACTATTGTCAGTGCTTCTCTGCTGTTCATAGGGTTTTCAATGGCAGATTGATTTTTGGGAGGGGGTTGCGAGGTCCTTCTCCCAAGCCTACAGCTTCTGGTGTTCCCAGGCGGTCTCCCATCCAGGTACTAACCAGGCCCGACCCTGCTTAGCTTCCAAGATCTGACGGGATCGGATGCCACAGGGCTACTGCTGCAGGCCTTTTTCCTGTATAGCTTTCCAAATTTTACTATATTGTTACAGTTCACTGAAATACTTTATGAATGTTATTCTGAATTCTTCATTAGTCATTTTATAGTTCTTTCTTTGGAATTCATTATTGGAATTTTATTGGTTTCTTTTCAATGATTCCCTTATTCTTGGTTATCCTTGTTTTCTTACATTGTTTGTGCATTAGAGAATAGCCCTCCTCTGGCCTTTATAGGTATTCTTTGGCAACGATAGATTTTCCCTGTTTAGTCTAGCCTGTGACTCTGGAAAATCAGCTGGCAACAACCCCAGGGAGACAAAACTTGTGTGTTCTCCAGTTGACCTGATGACTTCAGTTTAGGATGTTATAAGATAAATTCTCTGACTGGGTAAGTCTATTATTTGGATCCATAGTTGGCCAGGGCTGTAGCTGGACTCCAAGAATGGGTGGCATTCTCTGCTCAGGACAGACAGGTGAGATGCTGTGCTCCTTAGAAATGCACCATTGAGAATTGCTTCTCTGTCAGGATGGAGTCATGGAATGGACTTTTGGCTGAGTTAAGTGTTTTACCTCCTGGGCCTGGCAGGTCTAGCCCCTGTAGTTCTCTAAAATGCAGGTGTAGGAGTCTCCCTGACTGTTCTGAGTCATTGAGTAGGCTTTTTGACTGAGCAGACCTACTGCTTGACTTGCTATGTCAAGCTAATTTAGCCCCTATACTTACCCAAGATGAGCTGAGATTTAAGTCTTCCAGTCAAAGTGCAGTCATTGGGAGGCCTTTTTGTTTGGGTGGAGCCATTGCTTGACTTCTTTGGTCAAGCTGGTCTAGATTTTTTACATCTCTGAAATGGGAAGAGACTGGCATCTACTTGACTGGAGTGGGCTCTGAGGTTGGGCAGTCTAGGGACCTAGGCTAGGTTATACTTGCCACTTTGCTTCCGAAGGTGGTATGTTCAGCTTTGCAAGTGGGCTATGAAGTTGGCTGGTGTCTCTGATCAGGTGCTACAACTGGCAGGAACACAGAGTTACCACCAAGATCTACTTGGTGGTGTCTGTGATGTCTGCCTCCTTTCTTTGATTCCACCTGACCCTGGGTAGTCTAACTGTGCAGTGTACCCTTGTGCTTCCTGTGAAGTGAGATTGGAGTGGGCTCCTTGGGAAGCTTCTTGGAGTGCTAGAGAAGTTAGATTACTGCCTCTCAGTCTCGTTTTTTCCTGTAGGCCCAGGGAAGTCTTTTCTGTCTGGTGTTATACAGACTTGGGGGAGTTGGAAGGGTGGTATCGTTAGACTGAGACCATTCTTACCTTTCCAAATCAGATTTCATTCAGTTCTGCAGACCCTATGTGTATCTCAGGCTTGTTTCCAAGTCTTAGTGTTTTCAGAAAGTTTTTCCTATCTGTGAATAGTTGAAGTTTCTTTGGAAGGAGAGAAGCTTGAGAATTCCTGTTCCACCATCTTGCTGGCATTACCTATCTGTGGTCTTTTAAAAATACTTTTTAGTTTGAAATACCTTTGTAATCTATGGGGATAATTTCTTCTTTTATTTGTGTATACCAAATGTTACTTTAAAGATTGCCTTCAACTATGTTACTTAAGAGATCAAACCAGGAAATATTTTACTTGTCTTTTGATCCATACTTATACGCTAAAATAATTAGAAAAGTATGCTTTTGGTTTGTGGATAGCAAATACACCTCATATAATTAGATAATTCATGAAATTTTAAAGTCCATTGAAATGTCTATTTTCCAGTTTTTAGTATTTTGTTAGTTTCTTATGCTGTTAGATAAGCTGTGCTTTAAAAAATGGTAAGATTTTATTTGGAATTCTTTCAGATCATTATATATTTTTATGAATTATTTTAGATTAACTTAATTGTCTCAGTTTGTGTTGTGAATGTTATGAACTCCTGTTGAGGGACACATACCTGTGGGTATTTGGAATTCAGCTATAAGTCATTATTTCTGTGTAAATAAATACGTACATCTTACACATACATAAATGTGTATATGTGTAAAACATGGATTATGTATTCAATGTGTGTATTCAACTTACATACTCCTCTTTGTACACATATATGCATACATATCCATATCTGTGAAGTAGGATAAAGTAGCTTGTGTTCTTTTAAACTCAGAGTACTCAGAGTTCTTAAAGGATTATGCTACTGTGAATAATGAATAGAACTTGAGTTTCAAATTAATTTTCCTTTCATTTTCATAGCATTTGAAAATGTTTTAATGGTGTTTGATAAAAAATGATGTAGCACAGATATCGAGTACCTGTGTTAGCATGTGAAAGTCTGTATTTGCTGTTTGGGTGCCACAATCACATTATTTACCTTTAAAGCCACCCCGAGCCACTTCCGTGTGATGGCCATGGCCTCCGGCTGTGCCCTGGGCCAGCTGCAGCCACTGACATTGTGCCCTGGTCAGCTGCAGGTACACATGGTGCTGCAGCTCTGCCCTGTGCTTGGGGACCAGACCTTTGCTGCACAAGTGGGCACTGTCCTGGGCCAGCGCTTCCTGTTGCCAGCCAAGAGCGCCACACCCCGGAAGCAGGTCCTGGATGAAGCCCTCCTCAGATGCCTCCACTTGACTCCCTCGCAGGCCGCCTGGCTGCCCTTGCACCTCCACCTGCATCGTCTCCTCCTCTCGGGCACCAGGCCCGAGGACAGCCCATCGAGCTCCTGGGTCCCCTACCCCCATATTTCTCCAGGACCCTGGAGTGCCTGGGACTCTGCCAGCCACAGTCCTCCCTCTGTTCCTGACCCCCAGCTGGAAAGGGGAGGGTGCCTGTGTCCAGGAGCGAGGAGAATGGGGTCAGCGCTCAACATGATGTAAGGCCAGGGTTGAGGGTCCTGAGGTCTGTCGTCAGGCAAACCTAAGATCAACTAACTCCTGGCCTGGCCGTTTGCTTGCTGTGTTGGTAAAGTGACTTCTCCTCTCTGGACTTGATACAATAAAAAGGTCCTACCTCAAAAAACAACAACAACAACAACAACAAAAACCCAGGGCCTCCCACTTGCCTGCTGTACCATTGAGCTGCATCCCCAGCCCATTTTTGATGCCACATTTTGGCCAATGTAATGTAATTTTTTTTCTTAGTTTGAACCAAAAGTAAAATAGTTGGAAAATATAACCACTTGTTTTCCAGTCATTTCTCATAGAAAGAGTAAGTTAAGAAATGTTAAGAAAATTGAGCAGACTTATAAAAACATTTATTAAGTTCCCTTATGGAGGATTTAAAATAATTTTTGTTATAAATATATTTTAATATAGTTCAGAAGTAAAAGTCTTCTCTTTCCACCTCAAATACCTCACCTACCCTCTTAGGACAACTACTGTTTTTTCCTTTTCTTTTCTTTTTTTTTTTTTTTTTGCAGTACTGGGGGTTGAACCCAGGGCCTCCCACTTGCGTGCTGTACCATTGAGCTGCATCCCCAGCCCATTTTTATACTTTTTGAGACAGGGTATCAATAAATTACTCAGACTGCCTCTGGTCTTGAACTTGCAATCCTCCTGCCTCTTCCTCCCTAGTCGCTGGGATTACAGGCATGTACCACCGCGGCAGGCTCTACTGTTAACAATATTTTAAATAGCCTTCCATAAATGTTCTATGTATGTACAAGTCTATGTGTGAGGATATGTGGATGAATTTATGAGGGAATTTTGCACCTATGTGCATAGATATACATATATGTGTCCTTTTATTTATATTTACATATATCCTGTTCTTTCTCACATACGTTGAGGAAAAATGACTAAGTTAATAAGGTGCATTAAAATCTATTTTCTTCCTTTATACTTATGAAGTCCTCTAATTGTTCTAGTTGTAAAGATTAGCAGTAAACTTGGTTTGGTGCAGTTTAATAACAGGTTATATTTTAAAAATTTATTTTTATTAAAACATACAAATTTTTAATTTGTGCAGAAGAGTTCACTCCTAATACATGTTAATAGTGGGTTGTCTTTGAGGAATGGAATCACTGTGACTGTTTTATCACGGGAGGATGAGAAGAGTGGAATGAGAAGAGAAGAAAGGTTTTATAAGGCTATGTTGTTTGGATTTATCTTTTCCTCTTCTCTTTGTGATGCTGGGCAGACTTTTAAAAACATTTATTAAGTCCTCTTATTGAACCCAGGGCTTTAAGCAAGCTAGGCCAGAGCTCTACCATTGAGCTATCCAAAATGTTTTTAACACGTTGTAGTGATGTAAAGGTAAATTTTTTTCTTTTACTTTTTTTTTTTTCCTTTTCTTTTCCTTGAGAAAGGGTCTTACTTTGTAGTTCAGACTGGCTTGGAACTCACTATGTAGCTCAGTCTGGCCTTGAACTCAGCCTATCGAGTGCTGGGATTATAGATACATACCACCATACTCAACTAAGGCAAACTTTAAAAAAAAATCTTCATAACTAAATTCATTGTGTGCTTATATTAATTTTGATTTTAGGCTTGTGTGGATGTGAGAGCCAGTTCAGTGTTTTGGCAGCAGATGGAGTTTGCAGATAGCCTCCATGGTCTTCCCAAGTTGCCAGAATGGTTGTCTACACATCCTTCTCATGGAAACCGAGCGGAACACTTGGATAGGCTTATACCACAGGTGAGGTAACACTGTATAAGGCAGAAACTTATTTTTACCATATGATTTATTGTTAATGCTGTTACTTTTTTTTTTTGCATAGAAAAAGACTTCTAATGTGTCAACTATTTTGATTACTATAATTATGGATTGTCCATTTTCAGAGGATTGGGCCAAAAAGTAACAACCTGCTATTCACAAATCATGGGGAATGAGTCGCTGTGTATAAGTGGTAAAGGTTTAACCTTTAATATCTGACTTTTAATCTTAACTGATTTGATAAAAGTTTAAAACTTGGGTCATATTAATCATAATCTCATAAGAAAAGTAGAAATATAGTGGTATATGTTTTTAAGGAATAAAAATCTTTATTTTGGGATAAGAAACAATCCAAGATCTATTATTCATTTGATCCATATGTATTGTGACTTATTGGTAATCTTTCATTCTATGTTCTGTTGCTGAAGAATAGACAAGAGAAAAAATAGCCTGTGGTTTCTTGGAGTTAGTATTCTAGTTGTTGTTGTTAGGTGCCATCAGAGTCCAACTCTTAGCGACCCTTGTTGTTGTTGTTAGGTGCCATCGAGTCGAGTCCGACTCATAGCGACCCTATGTACAGCAGATCGAAACACTTGCCGATTCTGTGCCAGGCAAACCATCTTATTTATGTTTAAGCCCATTGTTGCAGACACTGTGTTAATCCATCTGGTGGAGGGTTTTCCTCTTTTCCGTTGACCTGCCACTCTTCCAAACATGAT
>VMDO01003751.1:7527-49632 GCA_007922755.1 Pedetes capensis
TGTGTGTGTGTGTGTGTGTGTGTGTGTGTGTGTGTGTGTGTGTGTGTGTTCTTTGGGTACCCATTCCATTAGTTTTGTGTTTCTCCTCTTAATTTTAAATTCACAAACACACTTTAGATTGTTTCCTCTGGTAAGTGAAAAATACCAAATTACTTGTATTTTATGTAGTGACCATTAACTCTGTTTCCTAAGTTGTAAATGTTTAATTAGAAAGGAATTTCTATTATGAGCCAACTGATCTTTTAAGGAACAGAAAGATTAAAACACGAGTCCAAGTTCATGGAGGTAGGAAGTGACAGGGAATTCAAATGCAAGTGCCTGACTCCAGATCAGAGCTTCTTAGAACTATGCTTTGCTTCTTGGGAAATTTAGATATTTAGATATTCCAATATGACATTTTCAAGAGGAAATGTTCAGGTATTAATAACATAATCCATACTTTTGTTGTTGTTAGGTGCCGTCGAGTTGGTATCCAACTCATAGCTAGTAGTTTTCATTTCATGAATTCTTTGCCTCTTGCTCTCAAAAGATAACATTTATTTAAGGGTTAAATTGAACATTTGAAATGAAACATAGTTCAATCATTCAGATAATTGACACATGAAAAAGTCCCCTTTCAACATATTCTTGCTTATTTCTGGATGACTTTTAGGAATGGAATGTGTGAGGGTCAGAACTTTCTTAGGTGTCACCTCTAACTTCAACTCTGGAAGGAAGGACTTTATCACTGTATACTTGACATTAAACATCCCAGTGATAGTAAAATTGGGTCAACTGTTGAAATTTTCAAAATAGAATATGAAAGTATCTTTTAGGAATGGAATGTGTGAGGGTCAGAACTTTCTTAGGTGTCACCTCTACCTTCAACTCTGGAAGGAAGGACTTTATCACTGGATACTTGACATTAAACATAGTAAAATTGGGTCAGCTGTTGAAATTTTCAAAATAGAATATGAAAGTATCTATGAAAGTATAATAAGAATTTTCAAATTTTCTTCATCAAAATACTTGGCATCATGCAGACATAGCATTGATGATATTTTGGGTAAAATACAAATATCCCTTGATAGTGAGGGAATAATATATGGCCAGATAAAGGCTATCTTATGCAAATTAGCTTATGCAAATAAGTTTATGTGGTGAGTTGGATAATTATTTGGTTGATTTCTTTAAAAAGAGTTTAGTATTTCTCTTTAGCAATAAGAATCAAATATTGGCCAAATTCTCAACAAATGATGAGTCAACACATTGACATTTAAATCCACTGAATGGAAAACAGGGCATAGTAGACATTTTAACTTACAAATAAAAATATTTTAAGCCACTGAAGTGATTCTTTACTTCTTGGTTTAATTTTTTAAAATGATTAAGTGATATACAAGATCATAAGCATTATACATATTAATGAGATACTTTGTAATATATGCATTATATAATGTTTAAATCGAGTTAAACATATTTATTTCTTCAAACATCATTTCATTGTGGTGCTTAATGTAGTTTTAAACTGTATAAATGACCTACAAAAAATATGGAACACTTTCTAATGAATTAGACTTGCTTTAAGTATAGTTCTTTGCACTTTCTAAATTTAAAATGCAATATCTCACATCAGCTTAGGGTACCTCCCTCAGAAAAGGAAAAGAAAGAAGGTATATAGTTTACATTCATCAACTATGTAATCATCACTTCCTCCAAATGAGCTAATGATTGGAGCACAGTTTACTCTAGCATAATCATAAATAAACTAAAAGAAACCAAAGATGAATACTATAATAACTTTGCCAAATAGCTCATTTTGTTGATAGATGCAATCAAGTTAGATAAACTCGTAGTGACCCTAAGTACAACAGAATGAAACACTACCCAACTCTGTGCCATACACACTATTGTTTTATGTTTGAGCCATTTGTCACAGACAAATGACTCATTTTGAGTCATGCCACATCAGCAAAGGAGGTCCCAGGGGCTTTACTTCATTCCCATCATTAAGGTCAACTTTGCTTTGAGGTAATAATTCTTCCTCAGTGGTTTCTTGAATGCTTTCCCTTCTGAGGGGCTCATTTTCCAACACTATATTTGACAGCGCTTCTCTACTATTCATAGGGTTTTCAATGGCTAATGTTTTCTGGAGTGGGCTACCAGGTCTGTCTCCCTAGTCTATGTTAGTCTGGAAGCTCAGCTGAAACCTGTCCACCAGGGGTGGCCCTGCTGTTAGCTGAAATACCAGTGGCATAGCTTTCTGCATCACAGCAACATACAACCCCCCACAGCACAACAAGCTGACAGACATGTGGAGGAAATAGACTGTAGATCAACAAAATTAATGCAGGTAACAAAGGCTATTTCTATGTCTATTTAAAAGTATAAAAATTACCTTTCCAAGCTTTGCTATGTCTCGATACAAGGACAATGGCAGAGTAAAGGTAACTGTGGAAAGCACAATAATGAAGTGTCGACCAATAAACACGTTCTCAGGATCAACTAAAACACAAATATTGTTTATAAGTAACATATTGGTGATTAAACTAAATAGCCAAACATTTAATTGTAAAAAAAATTTAAATACCATAAGTTCTGCCTAAATAACCTTGATTTTGAGTTGATTATATCAAAAAAGTTAAAATAGAAATAAATCACAAATATATATATATAATAACTTAAGGAGGAACCTATACTTCAAATTATGTTATAAAATTTTACAATCATATTATTTTAATAGCATCCAAATTGGTATCTCTGTTTCTGCTCTTCAAAGCAAACAGACTCTTGATTTCTGAATTATTATAATAACCAGAAGATGGTGAAAAGCTGAACAGGAACTGGGGTTATAGCACACATTAAAAATGTCTGCTTGAAAATGTTCATAGCAGCTTTCTCCTGATCACCCTCCACTGGAAATAACACAAACATACCTAAATTGGGTGATAGATACACTATTTTTTATACATACAGGAAATGAAATATTTCTTAATATTACTAATAATTTTAAAAAGACAATTACTGATATACCTGCAGACAGATGAATCTCAAACACACCCTGCTGAGTGAAAGAAGATAGACTGAGAAAACTACTTGCTGTATGGTGCCATTTAGATGGCATCCTGGAAAAACCAAAGCTACCAGATCAGTAGTTGCCAGGGGAAGTGGACATGTGGGAGAACTGGACTGCAGAGAAGGATGGAGAAAGTCAGGGAGAGTGATACAATTGTTTTGTTTTGATTGTGGCTGTGGCTAAAGGACTGTATACATTTGTCAAAAGGCACAGAATCTAAACTGAAAGAAGGTTGATACTACTGTATTAAACTATAGCATAATACAAATAGGGAAAACAGCTTGCTTATTTTAAAAAATGATATCATATACAAAGGACATAAAAATGTTACTACATAGAGCCAGTGATATGAATCATAAATAATTTAAAATTTAAAGTATTATAAGTGTATGAATAAGAACTTCTAAAATCAGTTAAATGAAAACTAAATATATATAAAGTAGTTAATGCTATGGGCTGGGATTTAGCTCTGTTGGTAGAGCACTGCGCTGCAGCCTCTGAGGTCCCGGGTTCAGTTCCCAGCACCACAAAAATGGGAGAAGGACCTGGCAATCCACTCCCAAGGCATTCCCGAAACAGTCAGCCATTGAAAACCCTATGAGGGTCGCTATGAGTCGGATACCAACTCCAGGGCACCTAACAACAAGTTAATGCTACACTTGGATCAACATGGATCATGGAAACTGGAAGATATGTGAAGTAATCCAACTCTTCTACTTCCAAATATTTTATTTATGGATTATTATGAACTACATTAATGAAACTATATAAAATAAATTTACTTAAACTCTCAAAAGTCTTATTTTTACTTACCTCCTGGGATTCTTTGAAAAACTTTGCTTAAAGTATCTCCAGCTATTATGTTGTAACTTATCATAGCTAGAAATATAATTAAAATAAGTCATCAATAAGCCATCACATATTTTATCTCAAAAAATTTGAATTTAATCAGTTACTACTTTCAAAACATCAGCATAATCCTACTACTTTTCAATATATATTATATTACCAGTGAGTACAACTTAGAAAATAACACCACAATAGATTTATGGTAAGGTATCGATTTGCATTACAAAGGATTTTCACTTTACAACTTGATTCATCACAGAACAGCTTTAAATAGTGAGTTTTGAGTTATTTAAAAGGTAATTTATTTTGTTATTAAAGTTCAGCTTCTAAAAACTTTTTTTCAGGAATACATGTGTTGCTTAAGGTGAAGAATAACAATAGGAAATTTTGAAGGCATCAAAATATACCCACACTTGAAAATGTAAGACTGTTGGGGAGATATATTCTTTACTCCTTTTATTTTAATTAATTAATTAATTTATTTATTTATTTATTATAGTACTGGAGGGAGCTGAACCCAGGGCCATGCACAGTTTGCAAGAATTCTACCACTGAGGTGCACCTCCAGCCCCACCCATTTTAAATTTTTTGTCTTGAAACAAGAGTCTTCCTAAATTTTGCAGGTTGCCTGGAACTAGCTATCCTCCTGGCTCCACCTCCTTTGTCGCTAGGATTATCGGCATGGGCCACCACGCCCAGCTAGGAAATATATTCTTATCCTTTTGTGGAAACATATGGATCTAGTCATTTGGACAATAGCTTCTGGTATACTGATATAAAAAAATGAAGTCAATTTGGTCATTGGTTTATATTAACATTTTATCTATTTAAGAAGTGCTAGGTGACATTTTCACCATTTGGTACAAACTTTAAATAATATGTTGGCCAAATCCATGCCTTTCACAGATTCTTAGGGTAAAAAAAGCAAAACAAAACAAAAAACCTATTGACCTTCAAGAGAAATTTGTTACTTCTCTTATTCATTTTCAATCCTAGGTCATTCTATTTTTTGCTACATAAGGAAAACCGAAACATTAACCTGATGAAAGTCACTCTCATTTTTATTCCAGAAAAGCTCTCAGAAAATAGACAAAAAGGATCAGAACATAAGGAAGAAAATGGTGAAAGATGTAAAATTTAATTTGGAAAATATTTCAACTGCCAATTTTGTTTAACTTCCTTTAATTGTTAAAACTATTTTATTTGGAAATGACTATATATTAATACAAATAATTGCAATGTTCATCTTCACAATCATATTACCTATGAAAGGATACAAAAATTGTAGGACAGACAGGAGGAGATACCCTGGAAAGCTGAAGGTTTTGTTAACCAAAGACTGGTAGGTATCTGTTCCAGACAGGGCACCTCCTTTTATTAATAGAACAAGGGAAAAGTCTGTGGGGAAAAAAATTAAACAAATGTGAGAATATATTTGATACAAAGGATTTTTATGTTTTGATCTCATTACCCCTATGAAAAAGGGAATTTTTAAAGAAGTGTGTATTTAATGGTACAGTATTACCATGACAAGGCTAACATTTTTATCATAAAAATTTAACTTGTATGAAACTTTAATGTTTCTAGTTACATATTTTTCTATCAGGATGCACATATATTTAACGTGTTCAGACAGGAAAGAATAAGGTACACACCCAGAGTCAAAGTGCCAGGCCTAACTCAGTTGGCGGAGAGCTGCTTCACACTCTCTGAGGACCCAGGTTTGGTCCCCACTACCAGAAAAATGGAAGAAGAACATGGCAATCCACTCCCAAAGCAATCTCAAAAAAATCAGCCATTGAAAACCCTATGAGAGTAACTATGAGACCTGACTTAATGGCACCTAACAATAACAACCACCCAACAATGCAACCACTCTTTCAGGATGTCCCTGAATTGTCCAAGCAACAAAATGTAGATAATCAGATATAGATAATCAGATATCTCACAGATATTCAACGTGTGAATACTAGGAATGAAAAATGCTGTAGGCATTTTAGAAGATAATAGATTTAGGAGATTTAAAACATTTTTATAACAAAATAAAATTAGTAACTTGATTTTATAGTTATTATGGTTAAGAGAGCACACTATGAATTTTTTGAAGTTTACATTATAGAAATTTCAGTTCAATTTCAGAATTAAAATTGAAAACAAATATACAGAAATCATTTAACTAGAAGTTAATTTTTCTCTTTTCACTTAATGTCTTTTTACTGAAAGATATTGCAGTTATATCGGGTACAAATATCATGTGTGCACAAGTTTTAATCCTTGCTTTCTTTTTTCTCTCTCAAATTTCCATCACGATTTCTTTTTATCCTTTAAGTTATTTGGAAGCATATTGAAATATAAAAGATAAAAATACAAACCATTACAGTATATACGATACATTACAGTATAATACAAACCATTATAGTTTCCACTTTGATTCTTTCCCACATCAGTGAAACATTTTTTCACAAGTTAATCCATGATCTCCATGCTGATAAATCCAATTGTTGTTGTTGTTAGGTGCCTTCGAGTCAGTATCCGACTCATAGCGACCCTCTGTACAATAGGGGAAACACTCTTGTCAGTGCTTCTCTGCTGTTCATAGGGTTTTCAATGGCAGATTGCTTTTTGGGAGGGGGTTGCCAGGTCCTTCTCCCAAGCCTATACCTTCTGGTGTTCCCTGACGGTCTCCCATCCAGGTACTAACCAGGCCCGAACCCTGCTTAGCTTACGAGATCTGAAGCGATCAGATGCCACAGGGCTACAGCTGCAGGCGATACATCCAATTACTACTTCCTAAACCTTAATATGGGCTGGGATTTCGCACAGTTGGTAGAGTGCTGGTCTGTAGCCTCTGAGGTCCCGAGTTCGATTCCCAGCACCATAAAAATGGGAGAAGGATGTGACAACCCACTCCCAAGGCAATCCCGAAACAATCTGCCATTGAAAACCCTGTGAGGGTCGCTATGAGTCAGACACGACTTGACGGCACCTAACAATAACAACAACAAGCCTTAATATCATTTGCTCTTTCAGAGTTTACTTTTCATTTTTACTCAAGTTTCCCTTGGTCTTTGTGACATCACTTTCTCCTAGTTGTCCTCCTACCTTTTTGGCATTTGTACTTCTTTTCTTTTCTGTCATTTTCCTTCCTTCCTTCCTTCCTTCCTTCCTTCCTTTCTTTCTTTCTTTTCTTTTTCTTTTTTTTTTTTTACCAGTTTCTTTTACTCTCTTCAAACACCCTGGGTCCTTAAGCTTTTTGCTTACTCTTTGGGATGTCTTCCGGATCTCATCATGTCTGTAATTTTGATTTTCATACAGATGTTATTGTTGTTTTTAGGTGTGTCAAGTCAGATGTTAGTAACACTTAAAGTTGTGTCTGCACGTCATATCCTTCAAAACTGTAGACATCTACATCTAGTTGTCTAATACGTCTTTGACCTTGGAAATCACACAGGTTTTTGAAATAAAAATCTCCAAATTCTAATTTGTGTATTTGTTCTGGAAATTGATTCTCCACCCATATTTCTCCACTCTGTGAATAATATCAAAAGGAACTGAGAATTGCTCTAGACTTTTCAATATTCATTACTTTCTGTATTCTTTTGGTCTCCAAGTCCGTTAACTATTGCATCATAAATATTGAATAATATATCCTTATTTCTAATCTCTAACCTGCTTTATTATAGAGCTTTGGCCTTTATAATTTCTTGTTTGGATTGCTACAATAACCTCCTTACAGTACTTTCATCCACCAATCTTAATCCCACTAAGGCAGTTTTTACATCCCCTCCTTACCAAAATATTTTGACCTCTACTAGATATATGTGACCATAGCATAAATCTAATCATGCCTTTTGCTTAAAACTCTCTGGGGAGAGTCAATAATACTTTGAATAAAAATAAACTTTTTTTCATGAGAAAAAATTATTTATTATCTGTGTGATCCTTACTGAGTCTCATTTATAAGTCAAAACAATAAGCCAACTTTGAAGTTGTTGTTGTTAGGTGATGTTTAGTTGATATCTGACTCATAGCGACCCTACGTATAACAGGTGAAACACTACTATCAGTGCTTCTCTGCTGTTCACAGGGTTTTCAATGGCAGATTAATTTTTGGGAGTGGGTTGCCATGTCCTTCTCCCAATCTGCAGCACCTGGTGTTCCTCGATGGTCTCCCACCAAAGTACTAACCAGGCCTGACCATGAAGAGTGATGTCATTATTATGATATTTAAATGCCCACCACAAAGACTAGTATATTAATTCCGGTGGATAAATGAATGAAAAGTTGTGCTATTATTTATTTTTAACAGGCTGCATATGGTGGTTGAAAAAAATATATTATATTAGCTGGGCACTGTAGTACATGCTTATAATCTTAACTACTCAGGAGGCTGAGTCAGGAGGACCACAGGTTCAAGGCCAGAGGCAGCCTGTGCAATTTAGTGAGACCTTGTCTCAATTTAAAAAGTAAACAAAGGGCTTCCAGTGCCACTTAGTGTTGGAGTTCTTGTCTAGCATTTGAGAAGCCCTGGGCTCAACCCCCACTACTGCAAAACACCACCACCAACAAAAACCCCCATAAAAACATAAACAAAACCCACTGTACTATATAGTAACGATAACAACCACAAAACTCTAGCAAATGTTTTTACAACACTTTTCTGTGTTCCAGGCCTTTTCCAAATGCTTTATATATATATTAACTCATTTAATCTTCACAATAATGCTAAGTAGGTGCTATTATTCTTCTCACTTAATAAATTAGGAAAGCAATACACAGAATATGAAATAAATAGCTTATCTCCATCACTAATAATCCTCATGTCTATTAACTTGTCATGCTGTGGGAACTTGCATGTTGCTGTGGTGCTGAAAGCTATGCTTCTGGTATTTCAGATACCAGCAGGGCACTCACAGTGGACAGGTTTTCCCTGAGCTTCCAGACTAAGAAAGACTAGAGAGAAGGACCCAGCAGCCCACTGCCAGAACAATTAGCCATTGGGAACCCTATGAATAGCAGAGAAGTACTGTCAAATATAGTGCCAGAAAATGAGCCCCTCAGGCTGGAAGGCATTCAAGAAACGACTAGGGAAGAGTTGCCTCCTCAAAGTAGAGTCAACTTCATTGATGGGAATGGAGTAAACCTCCTGGGACCAGCATTTGCTGCTGATGTGGCATTACTCAAAGTGAGAAGAAACACAATGGCTACAACAGACTGAAGCATAAAAAGATTGTGCGCGTGGTACAGTCTTGAGTAGCGTTTTGTTTTGTTGTACATAGTGTTGCTATGAGTGGTACCTGACTCAGTGGCACCTAACAATGACATACACAAGTAATGGAAAGTCAGGATTCAGGCATGGGTAGGCTGGCCCTAGAGTCCATGTGGTTAATCAATACCCCAACCCTGTCGCCAGTCACTGCAGACCTGGCAGAAGTAATTTTAATGTATTTATGTCTCAATTTCCTTCTCCACAAAAGTAAAACATGACCTCATGGAGTCAGAAGGATTTAGTATTGTGGCTGCATTGCTCAGTATCTAACCAATCCTCAGGAAACAGTAGCAATTATTACATGACAGCCTTCATATCTGCCTTTGCAAACCTCTATGGCTTCCCCTCTCCACTCACCAGCAGCAACCCCACAATTCAGCCAGACTGAATCACTTGCACATTTCCCTTTTCTGTTTCCATTATTTCCATCTGCTTAGAGTACGGATCCATTTTCTTTCCTACCTCACATTTTTTTTTTTTTTAAACTTTCAGTGGAGATGATTCCTCTTTCCTATGACGTTCCTATTCTCTTGAGGTACAGTTAACTGTCAGTGTCCCTATCATCATGTACAAATTTTATTATGGTATTTTCAGAGCATTTTTGTGTTTTTTTGTCTGACAAACTATATAGTGAGCTTCATAAAGGCATGGAATAATGTTATTCATTGTTATATTAATGGCAGTGCCAACCCTGGCACATTGGTGATCTGTACATATTTGATGAATGAATTAATGTCAGTACAGTAGGGTTGCTAGATGTCTACCTATCTGATTCTAATTTAATGTGTTAAATGACATAATAAGGATATTTAAAACTATTCTTCAATCACAAAGGATGTGAAAATTAATTCTACGTCCTTTGCTTAAAATTAGGAAATGCATCACCAAAGAGTTGAATAGTGCCTTGGAGGATGAATAGGATTTTTCCAGGTAGAGAAGAAAAGGAGGGTCAGGCACGAAGATCATCATGTTAAAGACACTGTGAAAATATATTCTGTATGTGGGGAATGGAATAGTACTGAACAGCTAAACGAGAAGGTCTGCAGGTATTAATGTTGGTGAGAGTTTAGAGTAACTGGAGATGAGACTAAAAATGCAGTTTGCAGCCAACTCATAAAGGGATTTGATTATATTTTTTATACCTGTTGTCATTATAGAGTCTTAGGATGTGTTGAGTAGGAATAAAACAGAGGTGAGGCTGAAGTCTTAGAAAGACAACTCTTGAATCAATGTGGAGAACTCATCAGAAAACAGACATATACCAGAGGCAAGAAAGCCGAACAGTAACTGATTGGCTAAGGAAGAGAACCAAAGGGACAACCAATTTCACAGATGTCATGATGGTATAGTGAAGAAATGTGTGTTTTAGGTAAGAATGCTGAGAATTTTATAACAGTTCAAAATGTAGTGCTTAGAACTAACATATTTTAAGAATTAAGTAAATGATAAATAAAAATTTTTTCATTTGCTTGTAAAATACAGGCTATAAGTTGTTGTTGTTAGGTACCAGTGGAGTTGCCCTCCAACTCATAGTGACCCTATGTACAACAGGTAAAACGCTATTGTCAGTGCTTCTCTGCTGTTCATAGGGTTTTCAATGGCTGATTTTTTGGGGGGCATTGGGCTGCCAGGTCCTTCTCCCAAGCCTACAGCACCTGATGTTCCCAGGCAGTCTCCCATCCAAGTACTAACCAGGCCTGACTCCGCTTAACTTTCGAAATCGGATGGAAGTGGATGACACAGTGGTGCAGCTGCAGCCAGGCTATAAATATAGTCCCTTAAGTTTTAGATATTTTAAGTGTCAATCACTATAATATTTTGATCATCCTTTAAATATTTTATAGACACATTATAAAATAATACACAATTGAATTGAAATTATTTAACAGGAGAATTTTCTTTTGAATAATTATGTATACTTAGACAATGAAAACTATTTTATTCTAATCAACAAATATGAAAATGTCAAAGCCAATTTATGCAAAATTCTTTGTTATGAGTAATTATATTTCTTTTTGTTCATCAATATTTTACAAAAGTTAAAACAGAATTTAATTAAAAAAATTTGTTGAACTGAACGTGTCTCATTAGAGGCTTTAAAAAAGGCAAAAGAAAGACTAGAAACAAAATGTTGCTCAACTATAGTGTCAATTTAAATAAAAATTTAACCTCCTTATAGATCTTGCTCTTGCAAGCACAAAAGGCAAAATGAACCACAATCTATAAATTGTTTTGCTTTTGTGTGGTAATCCTTTATATATCAAAATTACTCAAGGATTTGGATCATGTAAGATGAATGAGTTAGTAATATCAACTGATTAGTAACTTTGCAATATATGACTTTGCAAAGGACTGCTCACAATCATTGTTACAAGTTTATTTATACCATCAGTTGAAAAAGTTATTTACATTATAATTTATGTCTGTGTGATATGATTTGGTGTTAGTAAACTGTTCATTTTACTTAAGTCCTGAATTTCAAGTGATGCATATTGTTTAATTTTTCTACCTGCTGGTTTATGATTTGTGTGTTTACAATGCACTTAAGCTATGATATTATGCCTGGAAGGAAATTAATTATTTATCAGTGCTGACTGACTGGGAAGCAGGAAATTTAAAAATGAGAAGTATAAGTCCTTGAGTGAGATATTCTTAATGTGATAAATACTTTAATAAGGATAATGCAATTTTTAAACTTGTAATCATCACAAGGGCTGAGTTTTGACTTAGTTGGTGGAGTGCTCCTCTGCATTCTCTGAGGCTCTGGGTTCAATCCCCAGCAATGCATAAGGGGAGAATGACCTGGGATCCCACTGCTGAAACAATCCCAAAACAATTAGCTATTGAAAACCCTACAAATAGCAAAGGAGCACTGACATAGTGCTGGGCATAGCACAGTGTTGGGGAGTGTTTTGTTCTGTTTGTACATCGGGTTGTTATGAGTCAGATCCAATTCAATGACCTCTAACAACAACAACAATAACCACAAAGTTATGAGTCCCATGCTACCAAATAACAGATCAGAAGCTACAAACTAAGAGCTTTGGAAACTAGAAGCATCTTAGGTCTTGGAGGTGGAGGGGGGGTAGGAAGAAGGCAGGGAGGAAAGCAGTCCAGCGACTGCAGCTTTGAATTTCTATTACACGCTTTATAGCTTCCTCCTGAGCTTGAGGAAAGTAACAATATGCGGGCGGGCTTTGAAAGCCTGAGATCTTTATAAGGGAAGACATCTTGGTCAGGGTCTCCAGAAACAGAGTCCAGACAGAGGCTCTTGGGTAAGCGTTCATGCATGAACTACTCTCAGGAGGAGAGTGGGCGGACAGGCAGAGGAAACTGCTTGGCAAGGATGTGGTCTAGGGTGGAGACAGCTGCACTCCAGCACTGTAGGGTGGGGCTGGGGAACTCCAACTGCACATAGGGCCCCTTGCAGAGGCAAGGAGCTGGCTTTGGGATTCCTAACAGCCCCTGGCTGAAGGCTGTGGGCAAATAGGTATTGGGTTAATGGCATCATAAACACACAGGAAGGTGGATCTCTTGTGGTCTGGGCCACCACTCCAAAGAAGGGGGCAGCGGAATGGTTTTTCACTAGCTGGCACAAGACTAGACCACAAGACTCCCCGTGGTCACCACAGCAGCAACACATATGGGACTATTTAGGGCGGCTGTGTTTTTCACAGTCATCTTAAGGTAGAGGAAAGATACTGTGATTGTCATAAGGTGAACTGATGGAATGACAAAGCTGGCAGGAAGACAACAGGAAGAGGAGACGATTATGAGTAGTAAAGCCTGCATTTAGATGGGGAGTGGAAGACATGGGTGTGAATAAACATGTTACCAGAAAGAGAGGGGAGCAGAAAAGAAGGGATTTTGAAGCACTTTCCTGCTGCATTCAGAGGCAGTGGTGGGCAGAAAGCACAGGCGGGCAAGGGCAAGGTGGGGTGAGGTAGGGAAGCTCCAGTTGAGCACTAGGACTTCCACTTCCACCTGCCCAAACACAGCAGACAAAGACTGCTTGCTCATTTATATGCACCTGCCCATAAAGTCCTGCTCTGTGTGCTTGCTGAGCAGCGTCCTCTCTCAGCCTTAACCAACCTTTAAAATGGCTTTCCCATCAATCGCTTTTTGTATAAAGCAAAAATGTCACATGAAAAGGATTTAGGCTTGGTTATATTATGCTTTTCTACTTTTTCTAATCTGTTTAAAGGATTAGTATGAAACGCAAATCTCCTCAGACATGATGCTTAAATTCTTTAGGATCCTCTGATGCACTTCATAATTAACCAGGAAATTGAATTGCTAGGTATATTTGTGTGTCTAAAGAAGTCATTCTACAACTTAAATTACAGGAATATGCAATTATATGGTATTTTACCTGTAATATATGAAACCCAGAATAAAAGCAATATTCCCAAAGGAAACCCGGCTTGCTTCATTGAATAAGGCAATCCTGGAAAGACATAAAATGCACCACCCTCCCATTAATAGACATATAGAAATACAGACATTTCCTGTCAATTTCTATATATAATAGGTGGAGTAAATTTATGTGATTATGAGATATTTTTAATCAGTACATAGGGCAGTCCTAAAATTATATGTTAGCATATGAAAACTTATTTCAGAATAAAATGTTATTAAGTTAGGGGTATGTCAAGAAAGCAAGTTTATGAGATGATGGAATACGACTTAGAAAGCAGCAAATAAAAAACAGATGTCAATTCACACAAATGTTTTCTTCAGGGTGAGGGTGAAATATATCCTAGAATATACGAAGAGTAATGACCCCAAGCCTTTCCTTATGTGCTAGCCTGGAAAGCAGAGAGAATAAGGAGCAAAGAAGGGTTGTGAGATATTAAGGAAGACTGGGCTTAGAGTCCAAATGGTACATAGCCATATAGGAAAAAGGGAGAAAAACGTGAATGTAAAAGTGTTTTTTTTTATAAACTGGAGGTAGGTAAAATTAGTTTTTGTAACTTTTAGGAAATGGAAATTTTTAGATTATGGAAAATAAAATATTCAGTATAAACATAGTTTAAGTATTTCTACCCAGAATTTAAATTTTCTGAAAAGGTTTCCCTTAACAAAAAAGCTGCTGAGTGTAAATAAGTGGTATATTCTAAAGATGCTGATGTGGAACAACTTAGAGCACATGAAGAATACACTTGAAAATTCTGCCAAACAGAACTGCCCACACCTCCACAGCATACTGAGGCAGAATTTTAAACAAGTTTTTGCCTCCACTTTCTTCTGTTTCACCTTAGGTACCTCAAATTTATGCATCATTTAAAAAAGCCTATATGAGGATAAATGTAAAATAAAAAATAACAACTGGTAAAAAATAAGAAAAGCAACACAAAGCAGATAGGCATACAATTTTCAGTTTGTTTGTTTGTTTGTTTATTTAGTTTGCTGTACTAGGGGTCCAACTCAGGGTCTCATGCATGCATTGCAAGCGCTCTACCACTGAGCTACACTCCCAGCTCATTTTTTACATATTATTTTGAGGCCTCTTGCCTCAAACTTGTCATCCTCCTGCCTTTACCTCTGGAGTTGCTGGAAATACATGCATGCACCACTGTGCCAGGACTAATTTTCAATAGATTAAAACATCAAAACTTTGTGGTAAAATGTTATATTCTAGTGAGTATTGCAGTTTGCAGGACTTTTTTTCTTTGTGTTGTATGAAATGGGATGTTTTCAAATAGTGAAAAGAATAAACAACACTGAAGAAATAACTGCTTTTATTACTATAATGCAATGTACTTTTGTTTTTTTTTTCAGAATTTTTCCTTTGTTTCTAATATGTTGGGAAAATATGAGCCATTCTCTTCTTTTATCATTTGATTCTTTCCTTAAAAACAACCATATGCATTTTCAACCAACAATTTTGCTTTATGTGATAAATGATATTTAATACTAAAGTATCATAAATTCTTAGTTTAAAAGTTACATAGTATATACAGGTAAAGAAAT
Source organism: Pedetes capensis (assembly GCA_007922755.1). Lineage (NCBI taxonomy): Eukaryota > Metazoa > Chordata > Mammalia > Rodentia > Pedetidae > Pedetes > Pedetes capensis. The sequence continues at coordinate 22,674 of VMDO01003751.1, forward strand.
ATTGTATGGATTTAATTTTCACAAGATTATTATGTTTTTACATTAAATTTTTATACTTGTAATGTTTAGAAATATCTGGAAAATTTTTATCTCCTAGAAGATCATGTCAAGGTGATTCAGATAATTGTTGACACTTTGGGAAGAGGAAAGAAGTGAAATAGGTCACTCTATCATTTGACTAGGCAACCTATGAAAAAAAAATTCAGCCTCTTTCCTATGCAACTTTGCCATGCATGTGGAGGGTCCTCTGAACTATGGAAAGAGTGCAAATTATAACTCTATCTTCCACATAAAAGAGAATGAGGGATATTATTGTATTCGGGGAAAAAAAGAAGGCTTTTGTGGAAGAAATAATTTTCTCATTAAGAGTTTTTCTTTTAAAAACAATCAGTGAACACTAGCAGCACACTTAGTCTTGAATTTGCCCTTTCACCTTAAAATCAAAATCAAACAGAATATAGAACACTTACCTATTATACCTGATCCTATAATTGAGTTGACAACATTAAAAACAGCAGCAGACTGACAAGATTTCCCTTTATGTTCATGTTCAGAAACAAGGGTTTCTCTGTCATCTAGATCTCTCTATTTTAAAAGATAAAATGGGGATTAAACATTTACTAGCTCAAAATGGAAAATTTAAAATATGCAATCCAAGATTCTAACATGATATTGATAATAATTAATGTCAGCAATGATAATAAAATAATCATGAGGATAATAACGAAAAACAATAATAGGTAGTAATTCAATAGAGCTTTGTAAGCAACTCCATCCTAAAGTGTCCAGATTTCAGATGCCCCAACCGTGTGCACGCAACCCCAGAATACTGAATTCGTTAAGGAGTCAACTATGCAGTTTTGTGAAGTTAAATGTTATATTGAAAAGTGCTTGCCAAGGAGGGGGGGAAAAGGATTAAATCAGATAAAGGCAAACTCTTTTGTCCTGCAGAATTTTCTGCGGTGCAAAACCCAGACTCCAGATGAAGGTAGCTGATCTGCTGCGAGGGGAGACAGAGCCTCTTTCACTGGCCAGTTTTACCTGTGACGGGACGAGCAGCTGCCCCTGGTAACCCATGGCCGTGCAGCGGTCCTGCCAGTGGGAGGTTCTGGATCTGGGAACCCGTCTCTTTTCTGGCAGTTTCCTCTGATGCCTTGCATGCAGCGGACGTCAGTTTGCAGCCACAGAAGCAAGGAGGCTCAGGCCCTCTCCTGGAGCCGCGCCGGGTCGCTGTTCGCGGAGAGCTCCAGAGCGAGCCCTCTTGGCGAGGGTCGGTTTTACACCGGAGATTGCCTAGCCAGATGCAGGATCCTTCTCATACTGGGACTCTGCAGGATGTTTAGGACCTGGGCAGCTCTGTCTCCCCTCCCCTCTCCTTTTTTTCCGCACCTACCTACCTCTTTGCCGAGGAATCACGGAGCCCTTCTCTTCGCGAAGTTGCAAAGTACAACTTGTTCCACCCACACGCTGCCCTGCCCATATTGTACAAAGAGTTATTGATGGCGTCATTTCAGTCCATTCCTAAATTTGCTGCTCTTATGCTGGAGTCTGATGCTAGGTAGTATCCCTGCTCCACGGCGGATCTTTTGTATTAGCACTTTCTTTCCCCTATAATACCTCTTCCAGGGCAGAATTGACTGATGAAAATTTAAGGCTTTTATGTTATGTTGAATAGAAATTGGAAGAGTCATTTAAAAATGAATGGGAATTTTTTAAAATCTCCAACGGTTTCCTAGGATTTTAGCAAACTTGATTACTGTGCATACTTCAGTCAAATGCTTCCTGGTAACTTTTCAGAAAAAGAGACACAAAGAGAGGAAAAGTTGGATTATTACTGGATTCAAACATGAACCTTAAAAAGGGAAAGCAGGGTACAAGCACATAGAAAAGGGAACGCTCCACATTTACAGTGTCTGAGCTAGAAAAAAAATCTTAAATGACCTTCTATTTATCCCTTTTATTTTGTACATGATGGAACTGAGGCCCAGAGCATACCAAATCACAAAAGTATAGAATACACAGAACAGTTTCAGGGACAATAAGAGAAACAATAATACAGAAATGCTTATCAAGTGCCGGGCGCGGTGGCGCACACCTGTAATCCCAGTGGCTTGGGAGGCAGAGGCAGGAGGATTTCAAGTTCGAGACCAGAGGCAGTCTGAGAAATCTTGCAAGACCCTGTCTCAAAAAAAAAAAAAAAAAAAGCTTATCAAATAATTAAAAGATTCTTTGTTGCAGACATTTATTTAAAACTATGAAAAAATTAAAACTACAGGGAAACTAAAGACAGTTATAAACTCTGCATACTCTTTACCATCGAATTAACAAATGTTAACATTTTGTCATCTTTCTTCAAAGTGTAAAAATAAGAATTTAATGTCACAATAGAAACTCCATTGCCCTTCTCCATTTTATTTCCCCTCACATCATCTGCAGTCACTCAGTTCACAAAGTTAGTATGTAACTTTTGTATCTATAATTAGTAGTTTAATTCATTCATTCATACCCCTAACTGCTATATAAAATTGTTTTAATGATATATAACATTGATGATATATAACATTATAAATCACATACAACATTGTAGTCTTGTTTTCAAGATTTTCAAGGATGGTTTCATACTGTACATGTTATTTTTTCCATTTGTTTTTTTTGTTTTTTTTTTTTTTTGCTTGTTTACTCAATATCCTGTTGTGGATATTTTTTGTTGTTTTGTGTGGGGACTTTTTTTTTTAATAAGGAGTTGAACCTAGGGCCTTGTGTATGCTAGGCAAGTAATCTACAACTGGGCTGCATCTCCCAGTCCCTCTTTTATTTTTTATTTTAAGACAAGTTCTTGCTAAGTTGCGTAGAATCTGAGCTCAAACTCTCGTGATCCTTCTGCCTCAGCCTCCTTAGTCACTGGTATTACAGGTGTGTGCCAAGTTACTCAGCTACCCAATATCTTGCTTTCAAGATGTACAATTGTAGATATATGTTATTGTTGTTGTTAGGTGCCATTGAGTCCTGTCCAACTTATAGCGACCCTCATAGGGTTTTTAATGGCTGTTTTGGGATTGCTTTGGGAGTGGATGATCATGTCCTTCTCCTATTTTTGTGGTGTTGGGGATGGAACCCAGGACCTCAGAGAATGCAGAGTGACACTCTACCAACTGAGCTAAACCCTAGCCTATAGATATATGTAGATACAGTTTGTTCATTTTATCTGCATCACAATTCAGTTAATCATCTCCTGACTAAAATGTGTTAAGGTTGTTTTTAATTTTACAAACTTCTGGAGGATATAAGTGACAATTTCTCTAGAACTATTAGGTAATAGGGCATGAACATTGTCAGCTTTCCAGATTGCTCTGTGAATGGATAGAACCAATTATAATCCTATCAGCAAAGGCGAAATTCCCATTACTCTACATTATCAATCCCAGGATTTACTTAAAAATTTTTTTTTGGGTTACTCTTATAAGTCATTAAATGGCATATGATTATTGTATAAATCTCCATAAATTTCATTTATACTGAGGTGGAAATCATATTTATTAAGTATTTGTATGGTCTTTTAGGAATTCAATTTTACAAACTTTGCACATTTGATTTTGGTTGTCTTTTTTCTTACTAATTTATAAGAGTCAATTATATATGTAGAGCACCAACCCTATGTCAGTCATATATTTTATATAAAACTTCTCCCAGCTTCTTTTACAATTTTTTTCTTGTGTGAAGTTTGTGATTTTTATATACTCAAATTATTAATCTTAATCCCAATACAAATGCACTAAGAGAAGACAAATTATAATCTTATTTCACTAAATGTATAAATGCAAAAGCCTCAAATTGAATCCAACACTGTATGAAAAGTTTAGCAATATGTAAACCATGTTTAGTATACTCTAAGAATGAAAGAATGCTTTAATTTTTAAAGCATCTACAAATATAACTTACTACATTAACATAGGGCTGGGATTTAGCTCAGTTGGTAGAGTGCTGAGCTGCAGTCTGTGAGGTCCCAAGTTCAATTCCCAGCACCGCAAAAATGAGAGAAGGACTTGGCAATCCACTCCCAAGACAATCCCAAAACGGTCAGCCATTGAAAACCCTATGAGGGTCGCTATGAGTCGGATACCAACTCGACCGCACCTAACAATAACAACAACAATATTAACATAAGAGACAACCATGTTATTATCTCACTATATACAGAAAAACATTTTGTAATACTGAGTTGACAGTTTAAAAACTCATTGTAAAGTAGAAATTAAAGATTTTCCTAAACTGGTAAAATTTTACAAATATTTTTATTATGGAAATATTTTGGAAGCATTCTCATTTTATTTGGAAATGAAACTAAAATATCCATGATCCTGGTGTTTATTTAACATGAACATTGCAGTTTTTGGCCCAAAGCAATATAAAGGTGTTGGGGATTTTTAAAATAATATTTCCCAGCTAGGGTCCCTCATGACAACTTGAGGGGCTGACCCCTAGTTGACCCCAGGGCTCATCTCACTCACTCAAAACAGCCCCTCCCATCGAGTGAGCAAAGATGGCCCCTGGCCAGCTTGACCAGCCTCAACCACCATAATTTTGATTGGCTCCCCTCACAACTGTGCAGGTAATAACTGTCTCCACTTGGCAGTTATGTCTGTTTGCCCACTGTACCTGCCAGCTGTGTGCCCCGATTGGCTGAACCCCACCATGTGACCCCTCCAGGAACCTATAAAAGCAGGGCTCCTGGACCCCATATCACTCCTTTGATCCTGACCTCACTGACCATCTCCTGAACCTCATCACCTGGACCAGCACTCCCTATTCCTGCAAGACCATCTAGCAAGCCGGTGAGATCAAGCCCAGGGGCCCCGAAGAGCCAAAGGCATCTAGCAAGCCACGAAGAGCCTCTCAACTCCTCCCATCCTTGGGAAGGAGGGAGGTAAAGAAGGCGAGCCGCGAGAGTCAAGACCATCGGACCTCAACTGAACACCAGCGGCTGTGGCTGTGCCTTTAGGGCTGAGCTGTACCTGCACTTAGCCTGCAGCATTCTATGCTGCAGGCCTAGAGCCAGCACTTAAAGGGGTAGAGCCTTGCTCTATAGGGGCTGCCTGCTCCCTGCTCTCCATAAGGGGAGCACCCCAATAAACCTTCCCTGTTCTTCTCAAACCATCTGAAGGTTTCCCGAGGTCCTTCTTTCCCGACATTGACCACGTGTTTATGTTGAGGGCTTGGCCCTCACTTTAGCCGGGCTAGAGCCAAAAACCCCAACATAACGGAAAGAGAAATTAGAGCTATAAGGACTGGAAAGTAAAAATAAAACTGTCATTATGTTCAAATGATGTTTGAGAAGAAAAACCTAAATGAATCAAAGAGAAAATGTTAAACATAGCGAAAGAGTTTAAAGAACTGACTACATTAGCCTAAACATATTAATCTCTATACAACAACAATAAACAACTAGATATAATTAAAAAGAGCCAAGCATGGTAGTACACATCTGTAATCCCAGCACTTGAAAGGTAAAGGCAGAAGGATCACAGATTCAAGGTCAGCCTAGGCTACATAGTGAATTCCAGGTCAGCCTGTACTACATGGTTAAACCTGTCAAAAACAAACAAACAGAACATGGAAAAATACAAAAGGATATAAGTAAAAAATAAGGTAAAAATGAGAATGTTTTCCTAAATTATTGTATATCTACCGCAAAATTGGGAGAAGGGCCTGGCAATCCACTCCCAAGGTAATCCCGAAATAGTCAGCCATTGAAAACCCTATGAGGGTCGCTATGAGTCGGATACCAACTCGACGGCACCTAACAACAACAACAAAAACTCTTAATGGTGCTGGGGTTTAGGTCAGTTGGTAGAGTGCTGCTCTACATTTTCTGAGGCCCTGGGTTCAATCCCCAGTACAGCAAAAGTGGGAGGACATGGCAGTCCACTCTCGAGACAATCCTGAAACAATCAGCCATTGAAAACGCTATGAGTAGAAGAGAAGCACTGTCATAGTGCTGGCCATAGCACAGTGCACGGTAGTAGTGCTTCGTTCTGTCATACATAGCGTCATTATCAGTTGGACCTGACTCAATGGCACCTAACAAAAAACTCTTAGTAAGATTTTTAAAAGTGTGTCTGCCTGTGTATTTTTTCTTTCTTCTCTTTTTGAGAATATAGAGTCATATGGAGTTTTAAAATACATCCACAAATTCTCTGATAATCCTTTAAAGAAGCAGAGTGGAAGCTGGGCATGGTGGTACACATCTGTAATCCTAGCCCTGGAAAAGCTGAGACAGGAAGATTGTGAATCTGAGGGCAGCCTGGGTTACATAATGAGATCCTATCAAAATAAAAACAAAAACAAAAACCCCAAAACAAAATAACACCAACACCCCCCCCCCCAAAGCAGCAGCAGCAGCAGCAGCAGCAGCAGCAGCAGCAGCATCTATAGTACCAATTATAATCCATCCTATCAGCAGAGGTGAAATTCCTATTGTTCTGTGTTATCAACACCAGGACTTACATTTTTTTTTAAAGGGTGTTTTGCTCCTATAAGTACATATCTGAGGGCTGGAACTTAGCTCAGTTGGTGGAGTGCTGCTCTGTAGTCTCTGAGGTCCCGAGTTCAATTCCCAGCACCACAAAAAATGGGACAATTCGGCAATGCAATCCCCCAAACAATCAGCCATTGAAAACCCTACATGGGTTGATATGAGTCCGACCAGACTCCACAGCACCTAACAACAACAACAATAAGTACATCCCACTTCACTTGAGAGTGGGATGGGTTTAATGATTCTCCTAATGAATAGGAGATGATGGAAGTGATGTTACTTCTGACACTAAGTCACTGTGGCTTCTGCCTTGCTGTCTCTCAGATCCCTCTGGAAGAGACCAGCTGTTCTTTTGTGAGGAAAATTCTAATTATTGTGAGGAAATTCTAATTATTTATGGGGAAGCCCAAATTTTGAGGAAGTGCAGCCTTTGGTAAGTGCCATGTGCCATGTGAATGAGATATGGAGGTGGCCCTCCAACCTCAATCAAACTTTCAGATGGCTACAGTCCTTGACAGCACCCTAAATGCAATCTTATGAAAGAATGAGCCAGGCTATCCAATGAAATTAGTCTCAAATTCTTGATCTACAGAAAATGTGAGATAATAAATGTTTATTGATTTTCTAGGCCACAAACTTTTGAGGTCATTTGTTACAAAGCAATATATATCTACAATATTATGTATATATGTTCATATATATGTTTAGCAATTTTCTATACATATTTTAATGATTTTTCTTTAAAGGCCTTTTTTTTTAGATAGAGTCTTGCTATATAGTTAATACTGGCCTTGAACTATCTAAGTAGCTCAGGCTGAAGACCTTTTTTATAACTTCTAAAATATTGATATTTACTATAATTTCAAAAGGACTATGTTTTTAATGAGGAAACTTAGGAGAAGGAGGAGGAAGTGGAGGAGGAGGAGGAGGAGGAGGAGGAGGAGGAAAAGAAGATACAGAATCACTACCAATCCTCCCCTGCAGAGGTAAACATAGTTATTGTGTTAGAGTCCTACAGTTTGGCCAGATTATACAGTATTTTATTGGGTGGATAAGTGCATATTCACATGCAAAGCAGCAACAACAAAAAAGCAACAACAAACCCAATAATTTTACTGAGCCTGTCTTCCCTAACTCCAGACAGAGTCCAGGGAAACCAGACATTCAGGAATACAGAGTCTTAATTTGAGCTTTTTATAGGATTGTACAATGATATTCTTACTATGCCTATGTAGAAATATTACATTTCTTTATTTGGTTACAGTCCAGGCTAGTCGACTTGTAAAAGCATCTAAGTTTCTTAGAAATAATGGAGGAAGGCTGTATCTGAGCAGAAGTCTGGTTTTTAGAAAGCTCTTCCAAATGGCTAATCTGACTCGTTTCTCATATTAAGGTTCTAGTTGAGCTAAAATTAAAGGTAATAACTTTTCATAGACATCATTCTGGAAGAGTTAATTTTCCCTTCATCTTGGGGAAAGAGTCTGTAGGAGGAGTACTTTTGTGTTTTCATTGAAATAAAAATGCTTGCTGGGCATTGGTGATTGTTAGGTGCTGTCCAGTCAGTGCCTCACTCATAGTGAACCTCCGTAGAGCAGGCGAAACAGTATTGTCAGTGTTTCTCTGCTATTCATAGGGTTTTCAATGGCTGATTGTTTTGGGGGAGTGGGTTGCCAGGTCTTTCTCCCAAGCCACCTGGTATTCTCAGGGGGTCTCCTGCCCAAGTACTAACCAGGCCTAACCCTGCTTGGCTTCTGAGATCTGATGGGATCTGATGACACAGTGGTATGGCTGCAGGTAGGGCATTGGTGCTGGATGCTTATAATTCCAGTACTCAGGAGGCTGAGAGGCTGAGGCAGGAGGATTAGGAGCTCAAGGCCAGGAAACTTTGTCTCAGAACCAAATCAAACCAACCAATCAACCAAATAAAAACAAAAATCACTTTATATTCTCCACTTAATGAGTATTGGCTTATTGCTGTTAAAAGTAGCCCACTAATATACAGAGCCTCAGAGAAGATAGGCCTTCCTTTCTCTTTCTTAAATTTCCAGAGGCAAATAACTTCAGTCTTTTGAAAGTCTGGAAAGACTGCTCAGGTACTATCAGCTAAATGGTGAGAAATTCATCCCTTTTCTTCATGGTTTTATCATCTTATAAAATCTTTCTTATAACTATCTTCCATTATCCATATTTTATTCATTAAATAATATTTTCTTCTGGTGGCATCATACTATTATTACTGCACGAAGTATTTTGACTCCCATGTGTATGTCAGTTTGTCATGCTATGGGGGCTTGTGTATTGCTGTGATGCTGAAAGCCATACCACTGGTATTTCAGATACCAGCAGGGCCACCGATGGTGGACAGGTTTCAGCTGAGCTTCCAGATGAGAGAGAAGGATCCAACAGCCCACTCCTGAAACAAATAGCCATTGAAAGCCCTATGAATAATAGAGAAGCACTGGAAAATATGTTGTTGTTGTTGTTGTTGTTAGGTGGCATTGAATCTAGTCTGACTCTCAGTGAACCTATATACAACAGAACAAAATACTTCCTGATACTGTGTCATGCCTGGCAATATGTCAGTGTTTCTCTGCTATTCACAGGGAGGCTAATTGTTTCAGCACTGTTCTGGGAGTGGGCTTCCATGTCCTCCCATTTTTGCAGTGCTGGGGATCAAACTGAGAGTCTCAGAGAGAGCAGTGCAGCACTCTTACAACTGAGCTAAACCCCTGCCTGCTATCAAATATTGTGCTGGAAAATGAGCCCCTAAGCCTGAATGACATTTAAGAAATGAGTGGGGAAGAATCATCTCCTCAAAGTAGAGTTGACCTTAATGACAGAAATGGAGAAAAGCTCTTGAAACTCCTTTTGCTGGTGTGGCATGACCCAAAATGAGAAGAAACACAGTGTCTGCAACATTGGGTTCCAACATAAAAAGATCATGTGCATGGCACAAAGTTGGGTAGTGTTTTGTTCTGCTGTGTTTAGGGTTACAATGAGTTGGATCGGACTCAATGGCAACTAACAAAACATCAAAGTATTTTTATATTCTTTTACTATATTTATTTGTAAGCACCACTATAATCACATTTCTGATTAGGAGTCAGGATGTAGATAGGGTAATGAGGAATAAGTTAAACATTAGGGTAACTGTAAGCCCAGATTTGCCTTAAGACAATCCTTGTTTAGTTGTCTGGTCTCAGTGTAACTATGAGTAGCATTTTTTCATTCTCAGAAGTGTCCCTGATTGGATGGTAGGTTACAATACCATGCTATAAAAGCACCTATGAGATAATGCTCTCACCTGATATCTGTACAGCACCTCTTCATTATCTCTCATGGTATTCAAACTGAAAAAGGAGGGAAGTTCTATAAAACCATGATTTTATGGTTAATTCTTCAGTTAATACAGCAGGACAGGAGCTTGGGAGTCAGAAAAAAAGATCTTGGATTTGAACCAAGGATCACAGAATCTTGGAAAGTTGTTTAAACTTTTGAGTCTTAAATGTACTTGTATCTAAAAAAGGAAGATCAATAGTCCCTCTCTCTCTCTTCATTCTATTAGTAAGATCTAAATGAGATAAGCTATTTGTGTTAGTTTCCTAGAGAAGCAATAGTAAAGCACCATAAACTGGGTGACTTAATATGATTGAAGTGTATTTTCTCAATTCTGGAGACCAGAAGTCCCAAATCAAGGTATCAGCAAGGCTATGCTGCCTCTGAAACCCAGAGGGGAAAATTCTTGACTCTTCTGATAATTTGCCAGCAATCTTTGTAATCCCTTGGTTTGTAGATGCATCACTATAATCCTCCATCCTCACTTGGCATTTTCACACTGTCACTTCCCATACTCTTCCCAGTGGAAACATATACATCTGTGTCAAAATTTTCCATGTTACCTGGCTTCTTGGCACATGCCTATAATCCCAGTGACTCAGGCGGCTGAAGCAGGAGGAGCACAATTTCAAGGCCAGAAGCAGTTGGCATAATTTAGTGAGGCCCTATCTCAAAAAAAGGGAGAGGAGGTCTGAGTATACAGATCTGTGGTAGAGCACTTGTCTAGTGTGAGCTAAGCCCTGGGATCAAGCCCCCAGTACTATAAATTTCCCATTTTGATAAGGACGCAAAGCACATTGGCTTAAGGCCCACCTGAGCCACCTGATCTCCTCTTGACTACAATTGCAAAGACCTTATTTTCAAATAAGGCTACATTCTGAGTTAATAGGGTTAGCCCTTCAACATATGTCTTTGGGGGATGGGAGCAATTTAACATATAAAGCTATTTTAAAAGGATTTAGTTAATTGTTTGGCCCATAATAAGCTCTCTGTAGGTATTTACTGCTGCTATATCTAAACAGGGGCTTAAGAGGTTAAGGTCAGTTGGTAGAGTGTAGGTCTGTGCACTATGAGGCCCTGGGTTTGAGTCCCAGCATTGTGAAAATGAGAGAAGGATGTGGCAATCCATTCCCAAAGCAATCCCAAAACAATCAGCCATTGAAAATTCTATAAGGGTCATTATGAGTCAGATGTGACTGACAGCACCTAACAACAACACATATCTAAACAGAAAAATACCAGTACTTTGTCAGGTCAAAGTAGTATAAGATAGAAGGAGTTTTGGTGACTGCAACAGAAACTGCTATTTGGCTCTAAATACCTATTCTCTCTTCCTCCACCATGAGAGAGCCTTTGATTTTTGTCTGGACTGTTTCAACTGAAAAGAGGACTGAAATTCATACCCTTACTTATGGCTGCCTGTGGTCATATGGCTAAGTCAGACCAAGAGGATGCAGACAAAATGTGTGTCCTTAAAGAAAACAAAACAAATAACACAATACACAAATAGGCAAAGGAGCTGAACAGAGAGTTCTCAAATGAAGAGGTCTGTAAAGCCATGAAACACATGAAAAATTCTTAATATCCCTAGCCATTAGGGAAATGCAAATCAAAACAATGCTGAGATTCCACCTTACTCTGGTAAGAATGGCCAAGACCAATAAAACAAATAACAACAAATGCTGGCGAGGTTGTGGAGAAAAGGGAACCCTCTTATACTGCTGGTGGAGCTGTAAATTAGTTCAAATTAGTATGGAGGTACCTTAGAAAACTAAAAATAGATCTACCGTATGACCCAGCTATAACACTACTGGGAATATCCCCAAAGGGAGATGAGGCATCATACCCCAGAGACACCTATATCTCCATGTTCAATGCAGCACTTTTCACAATAGTAAGGATATGGAATCAACCAAAGTGCTCATCAACAGAAGAATGGATAAAAAAATTATGGTACATATACACAACAACTCAGCAATCAAATAAATGAAATAATGTTATTTGCAGCAAAATGGATGAAATTGGAGAAAATTATCTTAAGTGAACGAACACAAGCCCCAAAAGAGAAATACCACATGTTCTCACTCATATGTGGAAGCTGAATGAAATTTAAAAGAAGGAAAACATCCTATACAGAAATTTGAAGGTAATAAAAAGCTAATGTAAACTTAGCGGAGAAGGGACAGTTTAAGGAGTGGAAAGAAGGAGGGAGGGATCTAGTAAAAGGAAGTGATGATGGGAGAAGACAGGAGAGGGAGGAGGGAGAAGGAGGAGAGGGGGATGAGGGAGAGGAAGACCTCAAAGTAAAGAGCCCAACTTTAATCATTTGGGAAATAATTATAATAATACCAACAATAACAAAGGATGGTAATAATGCAAATGGACTAGATTATTCATGTAATACTGCTGACAATGTAAAAAGATAGGTCACTACAGAAAAAAGTTTGGACTTAAATCATAATTGGGATACAAGGGTATATAGAAAGATATTCCCACAAAAAGGTGGAGGAGGGGCACAAGAGGGTAGGGGGCAAGTTATCTGTGCAATGTACAATGAAATACATATATGGAAATGTTACAACGAAATGCATGTTAGAATGAAACACATTAAGCTGTACATTAAAAATTTTCAAGAAAAAAAGAAAAGGATAATAATTCCTTTTCCAATCTTTTTCTCACTCTTACCTAATGAAGTGAAGAAACATGATGGCTGAAGCTGGATTTTTATCCTGTAGCAAGCACCTGTTGGAAACTTTCTACTAAAGATGGTTAAATAACAAGATAGGGACCTAGGTCCCTACAGATATGCCAAGACTAAATTTTTCATGTTGATGTGAGAAGGAAATAAACTTCAGTATTGCTTAAACCATGGTAACTTTTGGGTTTTCTGTCATTTATAGACAAATCTAACCCTTATTATTATATCTCTTCTATATACTGAAACTGTAATTCTAGTAATCAAGTAAGATTTCAACCAATCCAGGTAGTCCTAAATTATTGTTTTTGTTGTTAGGTGCCGTGGAGTCAGTGTCCGACTTGTAGTAACCCTACGTACAATAGGCGAAACAGTATTGTCAGTGCTTCTCTGCTATTCACAGGATTTTCAATGGCTGATTGTTTCTTTGGGAGTGGGTTATCAGGTCATTCTCCCAAGCCTACAGCACCTGGTGTTCCCAGGGGGTCTCCCATCCAAGTACTAACCAGGCCCTGCCCTGCTTAGCTTCCAATATCTGATGGGATCAGATGCCACAGTGGTACAGCTGCAGGCTAGCTCTAAATAACAGCACCTAAAAAGATCCTTTAATGGAATTCCTTTTGGAAATAATAGGAGATTTTATTGTGTTTCATTAAAATCTATATTAATAAGTGTATACAATATCAGTATATGCATAAATAATAAACTATATAACATTGTTGTTTTTGTTAGGTGCCGTCGAGTCGGTATCCGACACATAGCGACCCTCATAGGGTTTTTAATGGCTGACTGTTTCGGCATTGCCTTGGGAGTGGATTGCCAGGTCCTTCTCCCATTTTTGCGGTGCTGGGAATTGAACTTGGGACCTCACAGACTGCAGCTCAGCACTCTACCAACTGAGCTAAATCCCAGCCCCATATAACATTAGATTTTGGTATTTAATTTTGTCTCACTAATGAACTGGTAAGAAACCATTTCTTAGAGAGCTAGGGTCATATTCTCTCTGTCAGTATGGTATGGATTCTCCTATGTGACTTTAATGCTGGTCTTATCCTTAGATCCTTAGGTGTTTGATCCATGTGGTTTTCCAGGTCTTGCTTTGGGTTCTACAGAGAATTCTTAATCTTTGATCATGAACATGAAGTCTCACCCAGAAAAATTCTCTGACTTTGACTTGAGTATATTCTCAGTGTCTTCTGCTCTATTGTTTGTTTTCTTTTCATGTATGATAGGTAATGCAACGTGGCAGTCTGTGTGGAATGAAGTATTTCTATTGGAAATCCAAACTGAAATTTGATCCTTTAGCTCATAATATTTTCTTCAAAAGATCATGAACCATCTCTAGGCTCCAGAAACTGGATCTGATACAGAGTAATTATACCCACTATAACAAGAGTAATACCATGGAGAAAAATTATAAGAAAACTCAGATTTGTCTTCAAACAATACCAGCTTTTATCCCTCATTAATAAATATGCTCAAGACATACTGGAGTGACAGGGTTGAAGAAATGGAATTGGATGCTGTGTACCTTTAATATCTTTTCATGAAGGTGATCTATGAAGATTAAACTAGTACGGGTAAGAGCTCATTTACCTATTTTGGTCTTTCTTTTTTCCTTTTTCTTTTGAAAAGCTCCATTTGCAATATTTTAGCTCTTTGACTGGGTAAAAGGATATTATAAACCCTTAGAATCATCTGGCTAATGTACAGGAATTCCCTGGATAGTACCTGTGATAATATCAGCTAAAGAAAGTGCAAAACTGGAGCAGAGTAGGGTGGAACCTTGGCAATAGAGGATTAGGGACAAGCATGACTTCATATCTTTTCTAGGCTAGAGCACTGGCTTCCCATGCATTGTGTTTGCCAGAAATACTCTTTGTCACAATGGCAAAGAGTAAGTGGGACTAAAATCAGAAAGTGAACAAAAGAGCCAAAAAGAACTTTTTGACTAGAAACCCAAGATTGTCCCATTGTGTAGAAATATCTAGCTGGCAAACTTTTCCCAAATCTCCAAAGCTGACTTATGTCTCTTTGTTGTTGTTGTTTGGTGCTGGCCAGTCAGTGTCCCACTCATAGCGACCCTCATACAACAGATGAAACACTATTGTCAGTGCTTCTATGCTATTCATAGGATTCTCAATGGTGGATTGATTTTTTGGGAGTGAGTTGCTAGGTCCTTCTCCCAAGGTGTACCATATCTGGTGTTCCCAGGCAGTCTCCCATCCTAGTACTAACCAGGCCTGACCCTACTTAGCTTCTGAGATCTGACGGGATCCAACACCACAGTGCTACTGCTGCAGGCTGTATCTTTTTATTTCAGGGTAATTTTGTTTATTCCTAAAATGCACCACTCATTTATTCACTGCATGCCACAGGGAAATGTGGTCATGTCTGTGGGAATAATAATCTTGAGGGGAAGGGTGGTTATTTATGTTATTGATGATTTTGTTACATTAAACTTTTCACAGGGATTCGTACAATTACTGCTGTTTTTCAAAAATATACCAAGTAGAAGAAACAATCTCAAGAGGAATTAGCTAGTAAAAACTTTTGTTTTTAAGTGACAGTAACTTTAATGTAGGCCTTTAGCTCAGTTGGTAGAGTACCACTCTGCAGTCTCTGAGATCCCACATTCGATTCCCAGCGCTGCAAAAATGGGAGAAGGATGGGACAATCCACTCCCTAGGCAATCCTGAAACAAACAGCCATTAAAAACCCTGTGAGGGTCACTATGAGTCAGACATGACTTGACAGCACTTAACAACAACAAATTTAATGTGGGCAACAATAAGGATTATCAGGAGAATATTTAAGTCATGGGATTATGATGTGCATTAGCTTCCAGAGTCCCTACAACCAGAGTATTAAAAATAAATTTGAGAAATGGGTAAAATAGAATGTGATATATTTTTAAATGTTTCCATTTAACAAATTAATGCTTTGCCTTTAACCCCCAAATGTTGTTGTTGTTGCTGTTAGGTGCCATCGAGTCGGTATCCGACTCATAGCGACCCTCATAGGGTTTTCAACGGCAGACTGTTTCGGGATTGCCTCGGGAGTGGATTGCTAGGTCCGTCTCCCATTTTTGCGGTGCTGGGAATTGAACTCGGGACCTCAGAGACTGCAGCGCAGCGCTCTACCAACTGAGCTAAATCCCAGCCCATAACCCCCAAATACAGTGCAGTATAATTCTGTTATTGATATAATAGTGAGAGGATGTGTGAAAATATATTTACTCACAATGCATAGAAATGGGATGGGCTAGAGTGAGACATGAGTTTAAATGTGACTTTGAATACATATTTTAAATTTGGTGTATCTAGCTGGGCGTGGTGGCGCACGCCTGTAATCCCAGTGGCTTCGGAGGCATAGCCAGGAGGATTGCAAGTTTGAGACCAGAGGAAGTCTGCATAACTTAGCGAGACCCTGTCTCAGAAAGTAAAGAAAAAAAAAGGGGGGGGGGCTGGGGGTGCAATTCAGTGTTTCAGCACTTGCATAATATGCAAGTGCGAGGCCCTGGGTTCAAACCCTAGTACCGCACACACACACACAAATTGGTGTATCTTCATTCCCAATGAAGATATATATCTATATCTATATCTATATAGATATAGGTATATACGGAATTAAGATCTAAATCTAAATCTGAAGCTTTTCAAGCACAGAAAGCTCAAATAAAATAGCCCTTCTCAACTACCTGTGACAGGTACTATCTTAGAAATATTTAGTAGAAATACATTCAAAAGAAGCTAACAATACTCAAAAGACTAACAGAGGAAGGTACACATTGTCCACTCACATGTGAATAGGATTACCCCTTCATCCTCTATGTTTTTGTTGTTAGGTGCCCTCGAGTCAGCTCTGACTCGTAGCAATCCTGTGTACAACATAATGAAACACTCCCCAATTCTGTGTACCTAGTGGCACACAATCTTCGGTATGTTGAATCTAATTTTTACAGACACTCTATTTGATGGTCTTCCTTTTTTGCATTGATCCCTCACTCTCCCAAAAATGATGTCCATTTCCAAAGATAGGTCCCTCCTGACAACATGTCCAAAATAGGTAAGACATAGTCTAGCCATCCTTGCTTCCAAGGAACACTCTGGTTGCCTTTTTCTAGATCTACTGGTTCTTTTTGCAGTCCATGTTATATTCAATATTCATCCCCAGAACCGTGATTCAAAAGCATCAATTCTCCGGTCTCCCTTACTCAGTGTCCAGCTTTCACAACCATATGATACAATGGAAAATACTATGGCATGAATCAGGCACACCTTCATCTTCAATGTGACATCTTTACTTTTCCATACTTTGAAGAGGTCTTTTGCAACAGTTTTTCCTGATGCAGTGCATCTTTTGATTTCTTGACTGCTGCTTCAATGGGTGTTGACTGTAGATCCAAATAAAAGAAGATCTTGGGCAACCTCAGTCTTTTCTCCAACTATTATGAAGTTGTGTACTGATGCACTTGTAAGGATTTTTGTTTTGTTGATATTGAGGTGCAATCCATACTGAAGGCTGTGTTCTTTGATCTTTAACAGTAAATGTTTCAAATCCTCTTTACTTTCAGCAAGCAGAGTGGTGTCAAGTGTGTAACACAGGTTGTTAATGAGTCTTCCTCCAATTATGATGTCATGCTCTTTTTCATAAAGTCCAGCTTCTTGGAGTATTTGCTCAGCGTAGAAATTGAAGAGGTACAATGAGAGGATATAGCCCTGACACCTTTCTTGACATTAAACCAGGCAGTGTTTCCTTGTTCTGTTTGAACAACTGCCTCCTGGTCCATGTACAGATTCCTCATGATACAATTAGGTGCCCTGGTATTCCCATTCTTCTTAGTGTTATCCATAATTTGTTATGATCCACACAGTCAGATACCTTTGCATAGTCTATAAAACATAGATAAACATCTTTCTGGTATTTTCTGCTTGTGTCTAATCTGAGGAGGAGAGAGAATGTAGTAAGCTTCCTTGATGGACTCACTGCACTCACGTATCTGGAAGCTCATAGTTGCTGACTAGAAAAACACTGTTGTTGTTAGGTGTGGTTGAGTTGGGTCCGATTTGTAGTGATCCTATGTATGGTAGAATACAGCACCCCCTGACAGTGTATCATGCCCCGCACTATGTCAGTGCTTCTCTGCTATTCAAAGGATTTTCAATGGCTGATTGTTTTGGGATCACTTCAGGAATGGATTGCCACATCCTTCTCCCATTTTTGTGGTGCTGGGGATTGAACACAGGGCCCCAGAGAGTGCACAGCAGCACTCTACCAACTGAGCTAAATCCCAGCCCAGAAAAACAGTGTAGGATCCACTAAATACACTTAAATTTCAGTTTTTAATCATTACTAGTTAGCAGTTAAGATATTGTTTTGTTTTATGTTTTTGAGACAAGGCCTTGCCACATAGCTCAGGCTGGCCTTGAATTTAAAATCTCCTGCCCCCTGCCTCCTAAGTTCTGGGTTGACAAATGTGTACCACCATAACTAGTTTAAGTTTTTGTATTGGCATTATATAAGTTCTGATAACAAGGAATACCACTCTGTACTTTGGAACAAACCTTCATTACTGGATAACTAACTTGATTAGTGGATTAGTCCCTGCAGCTGTAGCACTGTGGCATCCAATCCCATCAGATCTCAGAAGCTAAGGAGGGTTTGGCCTGGTTAATACTTAGATAGGAGACCGCCTGGGAACACCAGATATTGTAGGCTTGGGATGAGGACTCAGCAACCCACTCCTAAAAATCAGTCCAGCATTGAAAACCCTATGAAAAACAGAGAAGCACTGACAGTAGTATTTCACCTGTTGTACACAGGGTCACTATGAGTCGGACACTAACTTGATGGCAACTTGATAAGGACAACTTGATTAGTTGGTATAAGTGACATACCAAATAAATGAAATAGTTGTATTTGCTAGAGCAATTTAGAAGAAGAAATGATAAAAACTGGCTGAGGTGGGTGGTCAGGGACATTTGATAGAAAACTATAAGCATAAAATGTAGCCTAGCAAAGATGAAATTTAACTTGTAACTATAACACCTTGATCTTGTATCTAAAACCCAACTTGTGTAGGTACAAGGTGGGAGCATCTTGTTTATCTCAATTCATTTCAAAATGTTAGTGCTTTTAATAAACAATTTAAAAATAATTCTACAATGTAATGGGAAAGAGAAGATAGTCTAAAGCAGTTTTAGCCAAAAGTACTTGAAATATACTACACAAAACAAGGAAGGGGAGAATCTGCAGGCATTCATATTGGTCATGCCACACAATGGAGAGGAATCAGAATAATGAAAGGACACCATATGTCATTCTTTATGCAGTTGGAGAACACAGGATTCATGGAACTAAGATTTTACCCAATAAATGGAATTGCTTCATAACTGAATTACTTAGAGACATGCTGGGATAACTTGAGCAGTAAAGGAGATATTTAAACCTAAGCATGACCACTGGTCGAGGAAGTTGAATTATAGTAGTGTAGGGCATGATGAAAGATACAGAAGGTGGTAGGTATTCTCTCGGCTTGCAGATAACAGAAATTTACTTGAGCTTCCTTCAGAATGGGGAGGGGGGGCCGTTAGCCGAATTTACATATTGGATCCAGAGTAGGAAAAATTGTCAAGGTCTCGGAAAGGCCTGAATGTTTCCTTTCTCTGTCTACCATGGCGAGCATGATCTTTTTCTTGTGGAATCCTGGCTTCTTATTGTAGCTCTGCTCTATCACTCTGTTGTAACTGACCAGGTAGCTACTCAGTTCTCATAAGTAAATTCTAGGAAGTGATTCTGATTGGCTGTCAGATCATGATGACTAGTACAATTGTTGTTGTCAAACCAAAACTACTTCGCAAGAGATAACACTTGGGGTGGATGGTAAAATTGAAAAATGCTGGAGGAGCCAAAGGCAGGTCTGACATGCTTTATTTCAGGGTGCTCCTCTACATACTCTCTGAGGCACTGCCACCCGTGGTCACTGCCCTCTGCCTGCCCCCTTGTCCTCTCCGATGTCTGGTCCTCTCCACATGTCCCATTCTCTCTGTGCCCAGTGTTGGCAGAAGGACTTTTTAAGGCTTTTACATAATAGTGGCTAATTGGCAAGACCATTGTCCAATCACATCACAGTTACCTGGGATTACATTATAATATTGTGCACATGTGCCAATCTGTAATTATCTTAGATTGTTTACATTCCGATCTCAGTCACCCTGATCTGGCCTAACACAAGCTTAGCTAAATACCTAGACCTCTGTTGAATATAGTCTTTTGAGCTACACCTCCCTCTAAGAGGAGGCCAGCTGGTAAAAGTTATACTTAGGAACAATAGATTTTTAAAAGACTTTCTTTGAATAAATAATGTTTCATGAATCCAGTAGTAATAAACTTCAAGTGGTTTGAGCACCATCAAAAGAAGGCAAGGAGAAAACTTTTTTTTTCTCTTGATACATATTTTTAATAGCTCAACCATATCACATTTAAAAAAAAGCATAGTCATTTATCTGTTTTTATTCTTTTTTATTGGAAATTTTTAATGTGCAACTTAATGTGTTTCATTCTGACATGCATTTCATTGTGGCATTTCCATATATGCATTTCATTGTACATTGCAAAAATAACTTCCCCCTTACCCTCTTGTGCACCTCCTCCCCCTTTTTCCATGCCCTCACCAAAGGCCTCTCTTCTACATTGCATGTCTTTTTGTGGGATTATTTTTCTATATACCCTTGCATCCCAATTATGTTTAAGGTCCAAGCTTTTTTCTGTAGTGTTCTATCTTCTTCACATTGTCAGTAGTATTACATGAATAATCTAGCCCATTTGTATTATTACCGTTCTTTGGTATTATTGGTATTATTATAATTATTTCCCAAACTATTAAAGATGGGCTGTTTGCTTTGAACTCGCCCTCTCATTTCTCGATCCTAGCAAGGAGAAAACTTTTATAAGGCATTTAGAAGTAAGACAAAACATTTGATGAGTTAAAGTGAAACTGTAGCCTTAAAGGTCCTAGTTAGAGTCTCATCAGTCATATGGCCTCCCAATTATTTATTATTGAAAGACAAATTTTAAGAGTTTTATGTATAGAAAACTCAACAGTGTATATTCCACTCAGTTTAGTGATGAGTTCTTTAGCTTTTAACTTTTCCAGCATGGCAACACAAGCCATAAATTTTTGGAACCAGGAAGGTGACTCCCCAAGGATGGCAGATCTCATCATGTCTATCACTGTAGTTCGTCCTTATAGTCTCTACCAGCTTAGCCAGGGCTCCATTCTCCTCTGAGTTCAACTCTATGAAGGAAGCAGTGACGGCACCTAACAACAACAACAAGAGATGGATAGTCCTTCAACTATCAGAGGCTGGACTATTGGACTAGCTATCATGGCTCTCCTCAAAGCAAAGAGGAGTGGAAAGTGATGAGGAAAATTGCTTGAGGTGCAGGTAGGCCTGGTCAGTGGTTCAGACCATGGCCAGTGTAAATGAAAACACTGGATAGTTTTAAGTTTTTTCTCTACATTCCAGTTCTTCAGTTCTGTGATAGGATTTAAATCAGACCTCGGTTACTGAAAGTTAGATAAAGGGATTAAGGATGTAGCCCAGTGGTAGACAACTTGCCCTGAGTGGTTAAGACCCTTGATATGATCCCCTAGAACTGGGCATGGTACACGCCCTCATCACAGCATTCAGGAGGGTGAGGAAGGAGGTTAAGAGATTGAAGCCATCTTGGGCTACATAGGAAGTTCTAAGCCAGCCTGGACTATATAGCAAGATTATATCTCAAACAAACAAACAAACAAACAAATAAAAAACAACAAAAGAAAGAGAGAGAGGTGGAGAAAGAAGGAAAGAAAGAAAGAAAGAAAGAGAGAAAAGAAAAAGAAAAGAAGGATGGAAGAGAAAGAAAATAAAAGAAACTAAGATAAAGGAGTCTGCAGCCATACTACCCTGGTGATGGATCTTGTCTGATCTCAGAAGCTAAGCAGGGTTGGGACTAGTTAGTACCTGGATAGGAGACTTCCTATCTCCTATACTGGGTGCTGTAGGCTTGGGAGAAGTACTCAGCATCCCACTCTTGAAACAATCACCCAATGAAAACCTTATGAATAGTAGAGAAGCACTGATAAAGTTCCAGGCATGGCACAGTGTCAGTTAGTGTTAAGTCCTGTTGTATAAAGGGTTGCCATGAAGTGGACCCTACTTGATGACACATAAGAGCAACAACAGCAGCAAGGTAAAGGGAGAAGAAAATACAATAATTCTTGATATGGAGAATGAGGCAAAAAAAATTTGGATTGTTGGGGGTAAATAAAATGAGAGAAGGAAGTGTTTAGAACCAGATAAAGGTAAGATTTGATTAGTTTTATTATTTATCATTATTTTTCACTTTGCAATGTTGTTTTTTTTATCACATATTTTACTTTTGTTAACTGGAGGTACCATAGGCATATTGCTAGGTAAAAAATAGCATAGGTGCTCAATTTACAGAGGCAAAATATTTTTTAAGCTAGGAATCACTGTGTTTGATGAGTTAAAATAATATGTTATAATAAGTGGCTTCATTGTTATTAGCAACCAATTTCTCCACATAGAAAGTCATTTAAGAAAAGGAAGTAAGCAGTATGGTGGCACATGCCTGTAATCTTAGCAACAAGGGAAACTGAGGCAGGAGGATCACAAGTTCCAGGCCAGAGACAGCCTTCATAATATAGTGAGACCCTGTCTCAAAATGAAAAGTAAAAATGGGCCGGGGTGTAACTCTGTGGTAAAGCACTTGCAAAGCATGCATGAGACCCTGGGTTCAACCTCCAAGTATTTCAAGAAAGAAAAGGAAAGAAAAGGAAGTAAAAACAAGAATGAAGGCATTTTTTCTTGGTATTTCTTTTTCTGAAAAAAAAAATTGTTTTAAATTTCAGTTCATTTTGCTTTAATTTCCTTCCTTAGCTGTGTTCCTTTCCTACAGCTATGGCAATCTAGTTAGTCTCTACTACCATAAGTCTCTAAGATGTCCTCTAAAAAAATGTCAATATGGACACAATGACCATTTGCCACATAGGCAGCCAGCAACTCAGACTTTAAAGTTTTTAAACAGTGTGAGCAAGAATGATAAGAATTTACTTAGATTTGTTATAAATACCACTGCCTTCTTCAACTCAGTATCTGGAAGGACCTGCATTACACTGGGGGCTAGCCCAGGAACAGCCCAGACAGCATCCACGTTCCCATGCCCTTGCCTCTCAGAGGCCTGCCCCAGATGTGTGGGAAGCACAGGACAGCAAAACCCTTACTGAATCTTTTCATGCATGGTGATGGCTGGGCCTTAATGCCCCCACTACAAAGGCAGAAAAAAATGGTCATTAAATAATGTAAAACATATTTTTAAAAAATGCAAACTACTAAAGGAAAATAGCCATGAACTTAGAGATTGAATGTGTAGAACAGGAGGCAAAAACACAAAGTAAACCGTAAGAAGATGTATATGTGTGTGTTTTCAAATTTAATTTTAATACTCAGATAGATTTGGGGGGGTGAAGTGTATTCTACTAAAAAGCCTTTAAATTTTACCCTTGAGTGCCTTTTGGAAAAAAGTAAGAACTATCTAATAAGTTTAATATATATCTTCCCACAAAACAAACAAACAAACAAAACCCTTTAATAAAATGTTGGTAGAAATTGAAAACACATCAGGTACATTTTCTCCTTTAATTTAAATAGTCAATGGCTAGCAGAGAATCATAATTCCTCACTGGCTCATTTAGAGGGCAAAACAGCTACATGTTTTTCTCATTTTCACTTATTTCTGTACCCTGGTTAGCAGAAATATTTCCCTCTTAGAAATTTGTTTTGAAATGATTTTCTATTTCACAACAAACCCTGGAATTACTATTCCACTATCAATTTTTGATAGATTCTGTTAATTCACTTTATCTGAAGTCACTTTTTTTGTAAACTATAAAATGACATTTTTTTTTCTGTGCTATGTCAGTTGATAAGACTTAAGTAGGGAAACTTATCTCCTCTAGCAATTTCAGTGATGACAGAATTAAGCACAGAGAATCATGTTTTTTATTTAGTAGTTAAACAGCTGCTGATTCATTTGCAACATCTTATGACCTGCTTATTCAACAAGGAAGAAATCCAGGTCCTCACAGTAGTTCTGTGTTGAGTTTAGGGCTTGTGGCTGATGAGTATCTCTCGTGAGTTGCAGTTGGGTTGCCGATGCTTAAAGTCTTTGTGATGTCACTAGCCAGCCAGTTTATCTCAGACAGGAATCTAGGAATTCTATTTCTTTCTTTGCTCTCCTTTTTTACTCCTTCTGTCCACTAACCTAATTATTTTTCTCTTTCTTCCCAGAGAGTGTATTCCACTTTGGGTGGAGAGGCATAGTCTTCACTCTTTCCTGTGAGGAGAATTCTCACTGTGCACAGTGGAATAAGCTCCTTTAGCCTAATACATACACAGCTTCAATTTGCTTAAGACTTTCATCACCACTAAAATTTTTAAAAACTACCTCTACCTGCACATAGGTATAATTAATAAAACCATGTATGTTTAAATTTTTTAAAAAAGTATTACAGTGAAAGACACATTGCCATTAGACTCCCTCAAAATACTCCCCCTGGCTTCAAGCAAATGTATCCCATTGTTCCTTCCACTTTCTGAAGCAGTTCTGGAAGTCTTCTTTGGTGAGTGTATTTATTTGCATTGTCTTGGCTGTTCCAGTGTCCTGAATCCATTAAAAAGGTTTACCTTTCATGATCATTTTGACTTTGAGGAAGAGAAAGAAGTTGCACAGTGCCAGATCCAGTGAACAAGGTGGACAAGGACACACCATAATATTTGTATTTGCCAGAAATTGCCGTACCAGAAGTAACGTGTGACACAGCATTGTCATGATAGAGGATGGATCACAGCAAATTGGGGATAACATTACTAAGAATGGGAGTACCAGAGCACTTAATTGTGCTTATGAGGAATCTGTGCATGGACAGGAGGCAGTTGTTTGAACAGAACACGGAAACACTGCCTGGATTAAAATCAAGAAAGGTGTACATTAGGGCTGTATCCTTTCACCATGCTTCTTCGATCTTTATGCTGAGCAAATAATCCAAGAAGCTGGACTTTATGAAGAAGAACCCAGCATCTTGATTGTAGGAACACTCATTAGCAACTTGCATTATGCAAATGACACAACTTACGTATTTTGGACATGTTGTCAGGAGGAACCAGTTCCTGGAGAAGGACATCATGTTTGAGAGAGTGTCACTTCAATGAAAATAAAAAGAAGACCCTCAACTAGATGGATTGACACAATGACTGCAACAATGGGCTTACATATAAAAAAGATTGTGTGTACCGCAGTGTTAGGGAGTGTTTCTTTCTGTTGTACATAAGGTCACTGTGAGTCAGACCCAACTCAAGAGCACCTAACAACAACAACAATGGCAGTGTGTCTTTTACTGTAATAGTTTTAAAAAATTTAAACATTCATCCTATTTTTTGTTCTTACCTTGTACTTCAAAGGGAGCACAAACATCTGTGTCTTTACAAAATGACTCTGTCCCCAGTTGAAACTGATGGCCTGAGAATCTGACTGCCTGAGGTGGTGGAAGCTTCCAGATTTTCTAGGTGGTCTGATTGGAACCAGAGAGGAGGAAAGTGAGGTGGGATGGTTGTCACTTTCTTGGAAGCTGCATTGTCATTGCAAACATAACTGCAACTATAACTCAACTTTATCTTGATCTCTCATTTTCCCCCTTAAAATTTATTCAGTGAGAAATGTCCCCCTACTATGGAATGACATTTCTAACAGTCCCCATGAAAATTGGATAATAAGCTAGGCAGGAGAGGTCCTGAATTAATAATTAAATCCTTTCAGGGAAGCAGGTGGAAGCCTGCGACCTGGGAAGGCAGTAGAAGGACTGGTTGGCTTTGGTTTTTTTTTTTTTCCCCCCTCTTCATTTTTGTTAAAGTCAGATTTTAGCAACTCTGGCGTTTCATAGTCTGGGAAAGACTTTTCTTTCAAGTTCATACATGGCTGACACAATTGTAACAGGCTTCTTCAAAGATGAACGCTGTTTTCCTTATGAGCTGATGTTATGGGTTCTGAAAAACTCTGACATCTCTGGTGATCTCTCAACTCAAAATCCTGTCCTTTTACCTAGGTTCCCCCTAGCTCCACCTTCTAGAGTTGAACCCAGGACATCACACATGCGAGGCAAGTGCTCTTCCAGTGAGCTGCAGCTCAGCCCCGTTTTGAGACAGGTTCTCACTAAGTTGTGCAGGCTGCCTCTGGCTTGGAACTCGGATCCTCTTCCCTCCGCCTCCCAAGACACTGTGATTACAGGTGTGCACAATGGAAACCTGGCAGGTTGCTTAGAACAGGTGTCCCTATCCCCACCGGGATCCGGGTTACATAGCTGGAGGCGAGCCGAGGGGGAGGGGCCTTTGGCTCAAAGGAGCAAAGCTGTATTTACAGCTTCTCCCCATGGCTCTCACTAGGGCCTGAGCTCCGCCTCCCGTAGGTTCAGCAGTGTGTGGAAAAACCGTCTTTCAAGAAACCGGTCCTTGGTATCGAAATGTTTGGAGATCTCTGGCTTAGAAGCTCCTGGAAATCAGGCAGTGCACATTTTAAATGTTATCTTCTATGAGTTTTGAAAAAGGTAATGCCCAGTGGGGTGGTGCATGTCTGCATCTGAGGCGCAGGAGTCCGGGTGCGGGGAAGGAGGCAGGAATATCCCAAATTCCAGGCTAGAGGCTGTCTGCCTAATTTAACAAGATCCCATCTCAAAAGAAAAAGTGAAAAATGGGCTGGAGGTGCAGCTTGGTGTTAGAGCACTTGTAAAAGTATGCGTGAGGCTCTAGGTTCAACTCCACACCCAGGACTAAAAAAAAAAAAAAAAATAGTGTAACTGCTTGTAACCCTCTCACCAGACAGGATATAGACTTTTCCATCACCCAAGCAGTTTCTTTGTGCCCTTTGTACTCAATCTTCCTCCCCCTCTGAGCCTGTTATACATTACATTTTCATGTTGATGAAATTATAGTAAATAGTAATTTGTGTCTTCATTAATTTAGGATGATGATTTTTAAGATTCATCCATGTCCATCAGTTTTTCATTAGTTTATTCATTTTCATTATTGAATAATAGACCACTAAACTGATATGTCGTGCAGGGATTTAGCTCAGTTGGTAGAGGGCTGCTCTGCAGTCTCTGAGGTCCTGAGTTCAATTTCCCATCCCAGCACCACAAAAATGGGACAAGGATGTGGCAATCTACTCCCGAGGTAGTCTTGAAGCAATCAGCCATTGAAAACCCTATGAGGGTTTCTATGGGTTGTACACAACCCCATGGTACCTAACAACAACAAACTGATATGTCACAA